>CAIGRT010128565.1:0-20988 GCA_903798405.1 Fraxinus platypoda
AAAAACAGTGAAAATGACGTTTTCCTCAATGAAACACTGAAATATGGGCGAAAATGAAACGTGGGGACGTTTTGTGCTATTAAACCTTTTCAATCTATAGAATCAACAGGTTTAACGTCCTCGCATTCTCTACTAATTTTACATTTTATAAAATAATTATTTTCAATTAACATATTTTCTTCGGAACTAACTAATAAATAATTAACTGAAAAATTATTTATAAGTAAAAGAAATTAATTATAATTAAAACATACTTCAAAATATTACTTATAAGTAAAAAATTACTTTTATGCAAAAAAATATAAAATAAAAATACTAATAATAAAACAAAAATTCACTTATAAAATATAAAAAAGTTAATTATAAGTAAAAAAATCACTTGAAATTATTTAAAAGTATAAAATTAACTTATAAGTAAAAAATATTAACTTGAAATTAAAGTAAATATTTAACATTATTTAAGTTTTTTAGTTAAATATAAATTTATATCTCAAAAAATATTTATAAGTAAAATAACCCTTATGAGTAAAAAAATTTCATAAAAGAAACAATAAATTAAAATTTTTACTAAATGACATATATGTATTTATTCTTTTAAAAAATATTAAGAATCGGTGAATAATAAACTTCAAAGCATAGGTTGAACAATTTTAAAAATTGCTACCAAAACCCCTTAAAATCTATCCTCGAGATCTCTCATACATATTTTGTTACATTCTTTTCTTCTTCCTCTTGAAAGTTCTCTCCCTTCATTGATTGATCTCGTTCCCACTGAAAGAGAAAGAGCACAGACGTTTAAAATTAGTACTTTAAAAAACGCTCATAACCAGTACGTCAAAACTCCCAAGCACGCCTTCAATGCCGTTGGGTTGGACCCCAATAACCAATTCAGAGATTATTTAACCAGTCCAATACAAAAAGTCTCTGAAGACCTAAATCTAAGGCCCTGCTTGGGAGTTTCAAGGTAGTGGTTATGAGCGTTTTTAAAAATATTGATTTTGAGGATTTATGAACGAATTGATTTTGAATAGTTTTAGTGACGATTTTAAAAAACGATCTAACTTGTGTTTGGGAGTTTATTATCAACCGATAATGTAAAATTATTTAAAAGTGCATAATTATCTTATAATTGTAAATTTACTTCTAATTAAAAAATACTAACTTAAAATTTTAAGTAAATATTTAACTTTTAAAAGTAAATATTAACTTATACGTAAAAAAAAATAAAAAATAATAATAATAATAAAAAAATATATATATATATATATATATATATAAAGTAACTTATATTTTATGAGTGAATTTTTTATCTTATTCGTAGTATTTTTACTTTATAAACAAATTTTTAAACAAAATTAATTTTCATCTCATAAGTAATATTTTACTCATAAGTGATTTTTTAATTATAATATAAATTTTTGTTTATAAATAATTTTTTATTTAATATATTTTTATTTATAAGTTATTTTTGAACAAAATATATTGGTTTGAAATAATTATTTCATGAAGGTAAAATCAGAAGAGAATATAAAAAACAGTAATAAATCGCTCAAAATTACACTATACCATTTTCGGGTGATTAACCATTCAAAATAGGTACAAAAAAAAAACTAACAAATATAGGTTCTTCCTACCCCTCGTAAACGGTGCCACTCAAAATCGGTAAAAAAACTCTTAAGCAAGTCCTAAAGGAACTGAAAAGCTACTTTCCCCCCAAATTGGGGAGCGTTCCTACTGCAAAATTTTTTAACAAATAAATTTGATAAAGAAACTTATCCCTTAATATAAATCAATCTAATGGTTCGAATTTATTTTCTTAAAAATAGAAAAAAAAAATCAAAAATTGCCCCCATCCCTTACCTCCACGGCTCCACCCACTTGATCTTCATACCCCATCCCCAATTAAATCTTTACTATTCAAGAGCTTCGTCCCGGTCATGAATCGCAATAGGAAAAAAATTACGTCTCAATTTATCTTAATAATCGATTGTCGAAAATTGGTACTCAATCCACCATGGCGCAAACTTGGGTCAAGATTTTATTCGAAGCATTACCCTTTATTCAGAAATTCCAAGGCAAGACTATAGTTGTTAAATATGGAGGAGCCGCAATGAAGTCCGTGGGCCCGCATGTTATGTAATTGTGGCATTGTCACCGCTCTACAAAGATCGAGGTGGATGGAGTTGAGAGGAAATGGTAGTCAACGACGAGTTGATCCAGCCCAATTTCTACGATAGCCTTTGACTAGATTAAAAAACCAAAATCTCTCAAATGCTTTCCATTTCAAATGAAGGAAAAAAGAGGGAATAATTCGGAAAAAAACGTGAAAAAAATCTTACTGAAGAAATCAACTTCAACACTATTCACCATCGTCATCTCCATCATATTCTATACATTTAATGAATGTTAGTTTTTTGTTTTTATTGTTTAAATTTTATAATTTTTCGAATGAGTTATTTGATTTTTACATTCAATCTTAATAAAATCTATGAATTTATGCTTTTAATGTATGATTTAAGATAGATATATTGTTAAAATCGATGTTAGAGATGATTTTGTTGATTTTTTGGGACGGAATTCTTCGAAAATGGCGAACTCCGCCGTGCTCATGGTCGTCTGGAAAATAGACGACCATGCGTCCAGGCCCAGATGTCCAAACAATGGTTCGGGCGTCTAGGTCCTAATGGTGGCCCGGGCGTCCGTGCCATTTGAAAGATATCTTACTCTTTTACATTTTGAAAAGGTTATTGTGGTGAATAAAAAATAAGTTTTAACTTATGTGATGAAGGGTAACTTCTGCGTGGCATTTTATACACACATTAGAATGATCTATCTATAATATAGTAAGGACTCGAGCTCTGACTTTTAGCACTATCTCACCCTCCTTTGCCTTTGCTTTGCTCCAATGGGCATCGACAGAGCGATTAATTAAAGCTCCCTCTGAAAAAGCGATACCAACCCTGTTCTATACATTCCATGGCAACAGATAGAAGGTTAAGTTAATCGAGTCTGGTCTTCTTTCCCATCCTCCATGTCCCAATATTAATGGATCGAGAGGGGTCTATTTTTTCAGGGGCCCAAAACGCTATAAGGTTGGAGAGAAGGAAGCCAAAAACCGGCGTGTTTTTTTGAAAAGTTGACTCTAAATAACTTCTAATTTTTTATTACACTATAGTCAAAATGCCGCCCAACAAATATCCAAAATTCAGTGCTGAACTGAAAAAAAAAATATTAACACACCACACCGCTGAAAATTCATGGCTACGCTGCTTCGAAAGGTCTTTGGATCCGTTTCCCACCGGTCGGGTTCGAGTTCCAGGTCCAATTCCAACCCGCAAATCGATCGCTTCCAGCAGATTATGTATATTCAGATTTCATCACTCGGGGAATTTGATCGGATTCCCGTTGACATTTTCATTCTAATTCTCGAAATTCTTGGCCCCAAAGAGTCGGCCAAGCTCAGAGCCGTCTGTAAATCATGGAAATTGATTGTGTCGGATAACAAGCTTTGGATGTATTTTTTACAGAACCAGGAGCAGCCTGGGGATTCCATTTTCTTTGCTGAAACTCACTTGCGTTCCGGCTTTCCCCTACAGTAAGTCTTATCGATTTATTTTCATTTTTTAGCAAGAAATTGATATGATTATAGAAGTTTGGTTACAAGAATAGGGTTTAATATTATGTTAGGATTCTAGTTTTATATACTTGAATTGCCTAATTATGTGGTTATGATATTGAGTATTTGATAATATGTTTTCCACTGAATTTAATTTGGCCTATCCTCGCTTACCATTCTAATGATTGTTTAAATCTTTTTTTTTTTTTTTGTCCAATTCTTGCTCTCTTTGAAATTCACCGTTATGACCGACAACTACATAATGGCATTTGGCTTTAATCAAGGATGAAGTCGATTCCATCTTAGATTTTAGTGAACCTAACTCCATTGAAACTCATTGCTCTAGGATTGAGTTATATGGTTTAAGACTTGGGGTTTGATCTCAAAATGTCAACCTTATTAAGCGCCCAATACTTTATAAATTGTCTATATTTTCATCTTTATTCAACATGCGATTTTATCTTCCATCTTAAAAGGTCAACCATCTTAAAAGTAGTAATATAAATTCAGGGACGGACCCAGCACCCGGCCAGCCCCCGCGGCCGCCCGTGCTGGGTCCGTCGGAGCTTCTTCAGGTAAGTGTCAAATCGCCGTCCGCCGGGAAGAAGAGGAAAGGAATGAAGAGAATGATTTTTTTTTTAATAAGGCCCAACTGGCAAAATAATAGTAGAATCTACCCGAGTCTGAAGCGCCTTGACACAGATAGAGTCCTGATTGAGTCGATCCAAGGTTAGTTCCTTGTAATTCTTGTATGAAGTTTTACGGATTTCCAAGCGAGAATGGATCTGAAAACTGAGTGAAGAACCAAAAGACACAAAGGGTTCCTGGTCGTGTACACTCCGCTTCGAGGGTCACTTTGGGAGTTCAGCGAAAATAGCTCTTGGGTTTTTTGTACTGCAGCAAAGACATCAAGAACTGCCGTTTTTGAGTTAACTGGAAGAGTTCTAGCAAGAATCGAAGAAGTAAAGAATGAGAAGAAAATCGCAAGAAGGAATCCCATATTTTTCCCCATTGCAGAGTAAAGAGCAAGAAGAAACGAGTAGATCTGCTCGCTTGAGTAGTGTGCCAAAATAGAGCCACGTGGGAGTAAGGGTTAGATTTTGTCATGTTTTTGTGATTAGTGTAATGTCATGAAAAAATCTGTCTAATTGTAAAGTAATTAAGTATGGATTATATGCCTTTTAAAGTATTGGTTTAAGTATGGTGTGAAGGTGAAGCTTCTGAGCAGTGATTATAGGAGCGGTGTTTGTGGAGGACAGATTTGAAGACATTGCTTCAGACAAGTTAAAAAAAAATAACGTTTGACTTTGTGAGAGCTGAATGCTATAGTGCGTTGTTATAATTTTCATTTGTGAATTGTGATTTGGAAATTTAGGTTTTTAAGAAATTAGGGATAAGTGAAAAAAACTAATGGAGAAGATGTTGAGCTCAATGAAACCATGTGTACACTGTTTTTTAAAGACGGAGCAAACATAAAGTTAAAACCAAAAAAGGAAAAACAGAACGTAAATTAGTATTGTAGAGCGTTAATGTGAATGAATTTGTGACAGTGATCGCATTTTGACAGTGAAGGAATTAGTATTTTGTTCCCGTCGTCGACGTTAACTGGTCAACGTCGGTCAACGTCCGCCCGGGCTGAACTCCAACGCTGGGTCCGTCCCTGTATAAATTGGTCAATATTTTTATCTTTATTCGACGTGGTATTTATCCCTTAATATAACTCGAGGTTCTATCTTAAAATGTCAATCTTATTAAGAGAAGTAATTCAAATCCTTATAAATTGATTTATGTTTTTATCTTTATTCCACGTCAGATTTTATCCCTTAATATGCCCATGGTGGATCGTTTCAGGAAATTAATCTCAAAATTCGCATGCTCATTTTTTTTTATCTTAATGAGATTGAATCGCTTGAGCTCTGATACCATGTTAAGATTTGAGTTTCCATCTTAAATGGTCAATCTTATTAAAAGGTGTAGCCCAGTCCTTTATAAATCATTAAATTAGTCTATATTTTCATCTTTATTCGACGTGAGATTTTATTCCTTAACAATATTTAGGATCTCCTACTATGTAGTTTTAACATCCGTGGCCAATTATTTTAAGTTTTAATATGATTGTTGTGGCATACCTAATGACTTTTTAAATGTCTACATTAGACCCAATGCCCCATGTGCAATACTACTGTTGTAATTCATATCATCTTTTGATGCACCTGTATGAATTCACACAAGTGTTAATTTGAAACTGTATCAACTATTTGGTGGTTCGGGTGATGGGGTGGATGATCATGAACTCATGATGGTGTCAAAGAAGGTGGCAGGAGGTTAATTGGACTGTCAATATTTTGTATTTCACAGGAATAATAAGTTTATTTAGCTGTTGATTACTTTCGTAAAGATCATGATAGAACCATTGCATGGTATGTAATGATCATGATTTCCTGATTTTGATTTGTGCTATATTTCAAAAACGAAGGAGTATTATCACGAATAGAGTAATGCTATTTGTACATTATTGTTTATCGTTTGATGTATAAATTGATGAGATTGATGATGTGGAAGAGAGAAAAAGAGAGGAAAAAAGAAAGAAAGAAAGAAAATGAAAGAAACATAAACCAATTAATATAATCCAAATCATCAATTTGTATATCAATCTATACAAGTAACATTACTTGTCACGAATATGTTGAGCTATTGATTTTTCTTTCTTTATTTCATTATTTCGTCACTCCTTTTCTTTTCAAAACCTGGCCTGGGTAAGTGCTTAAGAATGATATTGTCAACTAGTATTACCTGTAGAAAAATTGCATTTATGCAATTAATTGTTGCTTTGGCCTTGTTTGTGTTTCCATTGACATATGATTGATACTATGAGGCTTGATGCTTGTATTTTGAGTCTTTGACTATTGTATAATGGAACCTCTCACTTGATTCTTGGGATAGAAAGGGAAGAGGAGAACAGGTTTAGGGGCGGATCATTATAAATGCGCAACGACCATTAATAGTGCATTATGTAATTGCAGAGTATTTCCTACTCAGGCGCCTGATCTGTCGTTTATGCACATTTATGGTCAACGTGTACAGATCCCTGGAGCTATTATAATTGATGGTGTGTATCCATTGCTTTATGTTCTTGTGCTACTTTCACAAAATTGCTTTTTGTATTTACACCGCATACTTTTTCTGTCAGGAGAGACTTTTTGCCTTTGTATTTAATATTGGCTGTTTTTTTAATATCATACAAAATATGATGTGAATTTCTTCAACTGCTATCCCAACCAAACAAGAGAATATTATAATATTTTCTTCCAAGTTTTATCACTTATTCCATCTTTTATTTTGTTTATCTGCTCTTCAACCATATGAAAATGAGAAAGATACAAAAAGGGCAATAGAATTTCTCCTATTTCCTCCAAACTGGCAGAAGCAGGTTTTGCCCTTATTTTTCCTGCTGCTGCTTTCTGATCTTTTATGGTCTCTCTTTTTCCTTCCAGTCAAAAGATTGAAAATCCTTTATTCCATCTGGGATTTAACTTGCCAGATTTGACCAATTTGTCTTCACTTTTTATTTTTATCATAGGTGGCTCCGGTTATTGTAAATATGGGTGGAGCAAGTATTCCTCTCCGTCTGGGCGTTCGGCAACATTTTTGGTGAGTTTCTGTTTGTTGTTAACAATGCTGTGCTTTCAGACCAAAACTGGTGTCTTCAATCTTTAATTCAATTTGAAGGTCTTTCAAAATGCAGGAATTTGGAAACATCGAGTCTCCGATGTCTTCTAGACTTAGAAATTTCTTTTCAACAATTTGCGGCAGGTTTATCTTTCTATAACTATCACCACCATCTTCTAATATTTCGTAGTTATTATAAAATTCGCAGTTATTGATCTGTTTCTGAATGATGCAGCGTTTAGTTTCCTGCATCTTTATGTATATTCAACTACAATCTAGATTTTCCTTTGAGAATTTCAAAAGCCTATTTCTAGTGTTTTGATAATTCATATTTAAATTACCTCCTTCAAGAATCTGCTTAAGTTCGCACAGCTCGGTGATTTGCTAATATAGTGAGGTTCATCATGAAACGTAGAGCCTAATTAACTTCGATATCGTGTTTGTTATATTCCATTGATACTTTCAGGTACCTTCCTTCTCCGTTTCTTTGTGAATTACTTGGACTCTTGTGATATGCAGGATGCAGGTGAAAACATTCACACAACCTATCATTGTGTCAGTACCACTTTGCCATTATGATGGTTAGCTTCAACTTCATATACTCTTTGACTTTCATGTGTACCATTGTAATTTTCTCAAATGTTACTTTTGTAGATTGTAAACTCATTGTCCAATATATGATGCTTTCAGTATAATCAATTTTATTGAAATAATATGTCTATGAAAATGATTTCCACTTATTGGCTCTTTATTTTGAGACTTTTGAAACATTAAATTTGTTTCACTTTTATGATCCTTTTGACTGTTTTCAATCATGTATAAGTCTGTGATTTGCATCCCAAAGATGGAAGTTATAGAACTAAGCAAGAATTATCCTTTTGACTGTTTTCAATCATGTATAAGTCCGTGATTTGCATCCCAAAGATGGAAGTTATAGAACTAAGCAAGGATTTTGGTTAATTAATTTTTAGAACATATAAGAAAGAAAATTTCCAATTCTCAACTTAACTTCTGTGCCTTTTATTTTTGGCCAAAAATCTGTTTGACAGTTTGGTTGATCAGTTATGAATTTTACATGTAGTGAAATTTGTTTCTCTCTGTTATTATTATGATTTTGTTTCAGATACCGAGTCTGCAAAAGGTTCTAGGAGACAGCTAAAGGAAGCCATCTACTCTGCATTATTTGATCTGAATGTTCCAGCTGTTTGTGCCATCAATCAGGTAGTGTCTATATGTCACTTTCTCAATAAGCTCTGGTGGAATCATTGCAGTAGCATTCCTGAAAGCTAAAAATTGAATTGCATCTTAACAAGGAATTACCAATCTTTTGAATTACGATTTTGTGACCGTGAAAATACCCATATTTGCTTGAACAATATCATGAGCAACATTAATATGTCATGATCTGTGGCATATCTCCTTTTCGGAAACATCTCTCATTGAGCTGGTTCTTCTATTTGCCTATTTTTGTATAAATTTGTGTTGAATAAAGCTAAAAAAACTTAACGAATGCTGCGTGGTTAGCTTGATTGCTTGCAAAATCCAGAACCAATGCTATTGGGAAATTTCAGCTGAGTTTTCAAACTCAATGTTTCCGAAGTTTTATGAGCAACCTATTATTGCATATAAACGTTATTAGTGCTTAAGTTCAAATGATAGGACTTCAACCTTCTACAATTTAAGATAAATGTGAATTTGATCAATTGTCTTTGTAAATTGACAGCATGTTTTTTTTTGCTGTGTGGTAATGAATTACCTCATGGTTTCTTTTGAATTAGTGCAGGCAACTTTAGCTTTATTTGCGGCAAGACACACTTCAGGAATTGTTGTGAATATTGGTTTCCATCAAACTTCTATTGTTCCGAGTAAGTTCTTTCTTCTTGATGCTATACTTGTTTTTTAGAAGTATTTCACGTGCTTTAGTAGACTTAAATTGTAATTAGTTTCTCATTAGATTAAGTTCATATCCAACAAAGATAATTGCAATGTAATCAGGTATTTCTACATATAGTATGTTTTCTCTTCTCATGAGCAACTCAACAAGCATGGGGAGATATCTTTTGCCTGTTTCCATTTTTCACGTTTTTCTACTAATAGATTCACACCTTCCAAGTTCATGTTTCCTAATTGAGCACCCAAGGATTAACAAAGACTCTTAACTGTTTGGTTTTTCTGTTTTGACAGTTTTACACGGTAAAATTATGCACAAGGTGGGTGTGGAAGTCATAGGAATTGGAGCTTTGAAAATTACGGGATTCCTCAAGGAGCAGATGCAACAGAATAATGTTAATTTTCAATCACTCTATACTGTGCGCACCTTAAAAGAGGTAAATATCCATTTTCCTTTTCTGTAAACCACATTTACTATGCTCCTTTTTGTTGGCTATGTTCTCCCTGGGATTTGAGGAGAAGGGTAGGAAGAGAAGGGTTTGTGTGGTTATTTGACCTGATTAGGCTTGTGTATCTAAGCTGTAGAATCTTGGTTGGCTATGACCCCTTGTTGTCTCATATCTCTGGTGAAGTCATGACTTGTTAAATCTTTCTTCCAAACGTATCTTCTGCTTGGAGGGTGTCAGTGTGGGAGAAATGATTCTCAAAGACGGCTGTGTGATTTATTTTTATTATCATACTAATTCGTTGTAGACTCAGATACTCTTGGTTATGTTGACTCACAGAACCTATGCTATGTCGCTCTTGATTACGAAGCTGAACTTTCCGAAGATACACAAGCATCTTTTCGAGTTCCAATAGAAGGTTGGATCACACTTTCAAAGGAACGGTTTCAAACAGGAGAGATATTGTTCCAGCCTCGCATTGCAGGCATGTATGTACATGTCTCCTTATTCTGGAACTCTTAGGATTTGGTGAAGCAATTTCCTGTAGTATTTGTTCGTCTAGATATATTTAGAAATAAATGGTAGTTTATCATTGACCACCTGAATAAGATTATGTCAAAATACATTTAGGGTAATACCTTGAGATTCTGGATAATATCTATTCAGGAGACTTCATGTTAATAATTGGTAAAAAGTTATCAACTTTGTGGATACCTGTTTATTGCTTTTAGCTCGTTTATATCATGGTTAATTTGTATCTCCTGGTCTTTTTACAGGCAGGCAATGGCTTTACAACAGGCAGTGGCACTTTGCATGGATCACTGCCAAGATGCTGAGTTAACAGGTGACAACAATTGGTACAAAACTGTGGTATTGGCTGGGGGCAGTGCATGTTTACCAGGATTATCAGGTCTGTGCCGCTATATCTTCAACTCATTTTGTTTGTAATTTGTTGATGGAAGTCCATAAAGTCTATTTTGCTAGATTAGTAAGAAAGAAGAATCTATAAGAATCTCAAAAAATTATAACAACGAACCATATTTTCAATTAGATGCATCTAATTTGTGGCTGGAAGTTGTTGACATCATTCATTGCTTTAACAGAAAGATTGGAGAAAGAACTCCGTGGATATCTCCCAGCATCTATGTCTAGTGGAATCAGAGTTATTCCACCTCCGTATGGCGTAGATTCTGCATGGTTTGGAGCAAAGCTTGTTAGCAATGTATGCTACTGCACACTGCTGAGTACTCCATTTCAATCTTGATGCTTAATGTAGTGGTTGATAAATTAATACAGTGGTAGGCTTTAGGCTATTCTTTAGTTTAGCTTTGGTCGAGTTCTAAACTAAAGTACCATGAAAATGTTTTGAACTTATGTCCATCTACAGAAGATTGTATAAAGAAGAAGATTTCTCAAAAACTTGGAAACCTCATCAAATCAACTTGAATTGTAGTTGCTTTAGTTGCTTGTGTAGTCTAACCATTTCATAATCTAATATTCTTTTGTTTCTATACAGTTGAGCACCTTTACCGGATCTTGGTGCATGACAAAAAAGCAATTTCGACATTGGTCCAGACGCAAGCAAATGTGGTGAAAACTTTTCCCTTATCTGCCGTAGTAGACTGAGTTGCAAAAGCTGATGAAACAAAGGAGTTATTTGATGCCAGTCATAAATATTCTCTATTATTATATAATATATTAGTTTTTATCATATAAGTGCAAATAAAGGCCTTTATAGATAAAACTTTTTTGCTGTTGTTGCAGAATAATAAAGGTTAATACATTAGTTTTTCTTGCTCAGTTGTTAAGAATATTGGAGTTATTGCAGATAAATTAAACTTCTCATACTATTACAGAATCCAGGGGACAAACGCGAAAACTTCACATAAATTGCAGCAACACAAGAAAAGCTGCTACAAGAATCATCCCTCTGAATGGTTTACTTACTGTCCAACATCCCTTAGATTTCTCTGATTGTGATGCTGAGGGTGGTAGTGGAGGGCATTCGAGCCCTTGCTTCCCTTCCTTGCATTCACTAGCAAATAAACCCGGTGGATACTTCCCCTCAAGGTTAATGTAGTTGAACATGATCGAGGCACACTCGTTTGTTAAATCGTTTATATCATCAGCAAACTGACAAGCAAATTCTTTGAGAGCAGGACAACAGAGGCTGGGCAGGTAGCGTGGTCCCTTGCATTTGCTGGTGATGATAGTGTAGTTCTGGAACTCAAAGTTAACTGGGCAAGCTGTGAACCAAAGGGAAAATATTCAATGAACATTTCTTTCAAAACCCGACTTTCAGATGATGATGCAATCTTAAGAAACCTCTACGAAATTAGAACCGTGTTTCCACATATATGCATGCACCGATTTGCTTACCCACGTATGAGAGAGCTCGAATAGAATCAGTACATCGCACTGAATTAAATAGCTGCACACACTACAGATTTAGGTAAGTTTAAGGCTTCTATTAGACACATAATTTCAGCATTTGATAGTGTTGACGATAGAGCGTGCAAATAAATTATGAGGCAATTTATGTAGGCTCAAATAAAGTAACACGAGAGAGCAAATTGTCTTTCCAAGAAAGGATGCCATGACAAAAATATGGCCTGGAAGGTCAAGGTGACAATTAAAAATCCGAGTGTCGAGATATACTAGGCCAATAATCTTAAGTGTGGCTCTGCACAACAGCTTCTAGACTGCATTAAACAACCTTTACACAGTAAACAGTTTTTCTCGGTTCGAAAAATCAAGTAAGAGAATCGAACTGAAACTTTTTCAAATTCGATATTGTTGGTCTATCCAAAGGTAAAGTTTATGTATGTTGGTAAACTACAAAGGATGTGTCTTAGCATGTCAGAACTGTCCCCTAGGAGAGGGTCTGCATTCCATTTTACACGAAATAAATATAAAAAGAATGTGAATTGTGAAAGAAACTATGCTGGGAGTTTTGCCTTTTTGAGAAGCATAGAAGAAAAAATCATAATTATTATTTTCTAATTCGTTAAAACTCCATAAGCACTTGAAAACTGTTTGTCACAAATGAACTCATCAAGGATATTGTGATTGAAAGCAAGCCATACATGAAAGTTTAACCCCGAAATTGACACGACTAAAATTGCAGCAAAAGAATTAGTTTAATTGGATCATCATGGAAAACCCGTTTTGGATCAAACAACAACATGAAAAATACTTCATATAATCGAATCCAAGTTCATTAGTAGTAGTAAAACGTCTTGTTGGCAACAAGCACTAAGAAAACATAGTAAATTCATGGAAATTTCTTGAGAAAAATTAAAAATTATTATCATGGAGTTCGAAATTATACCACAAAATATAGAACCTCGAATTAAAAAGTTCTAAGGAAGACAAATTCACGATAAATTAGGGAGACAAAAAGGAATAATTAATGAAAAACATACGCTTTTTAGCCTGAAGGAGGTTCCTTCCAGTTGAACCCGATGATCCAAAAATAGAATCTGCACCATTAACAACAAACCAAAAAAATTCGTTAAAAAGCTATAAACACACAGAGATATATAGATATAGATATTTATATAGAGCGAGAAACCTGAAAAGAAAGTGGAAGCAGAGAGGCCAGCGAAGAGGGAGAGAAATACAGCCAGAATCAAACAACACTTGAAATTACTCAAACCCATAATTTTTCTGATCTAATCAATCAATTTCTATCTCTAAAATTAAAATTCGTACACAAGCAATTCAATCACTAATATCTGCAAAATTCTTTTGCATAGACTCTCGCCGGAGTTCAATCCCTCTACATCCCCTGCAGATCTGTATTTTTCTACTTCAAGTATGTACCGATCCCACAAGAGTTCAACACAAATACACAATGTGGTCCAATATATAATAGAAATATGGGCTGGAAACAGATACAGATGGAGTGCAGATGGCACGGTGCCAATTCTCCACGCCGGTGAAAAGTTTTTCTTGTCCGAGTTTTGAAAGGTTACGATTTTGCTTTTAGTAGTTGTATTTTGTAGCTAAAAATAAGGTTGAAATAATATTCCAACTTAAAAATTTTAACATACCATAGTCATTGATAATTTTCGATCCATTGTTCCTGCCAAGCCTCCGGCTCCCATTATTTGAAATTTTAAATGTTGAAATAGTATTTTTTTTGAAATATGTGTAGTTAAAAAAGAGGAAATTTTTTTGAAATTACGTGTAAGATTATTTTATTGAAGAATATATGATTGATAAGAAGAGAGAAAAATAAATTGTAATTTTAAGGCTAATATTTTATTCTTAACAAGAGCTAACATCTTTGATCAATCAATACTTAGGGTGTGTTCGATATAGATTAAAATTGAAAAATTAGTCGTTATTGTTGACTTTTATTAGACGAGTGAGACCCAATAACGGCTATATTTTCAATTTTAATTTGATTTTAAACTTAGCCAAACATGCTCTTAATCATCTTTCTAACAACTGAAAAAATAGCTTTCCATCACTGTAAAATAGAATTGTTTTCAGAAAAGGACGCTGTGTTTTCTTCGTGTTTCAGTTTTTAGTTTTGAATTCATTTTGAGTTTTGTATTTTGAGTGTCCATTTTGAGATTGTTGAAAATGTGTTCTTTTTGACATTTTGAAAAATTGTTTTGAAAACACCCAAAACGATAAATTTGTCCTTTTGGGTTTTCTTTGTAAATTTTTAACATATTTTCAAAAACGTGNTTGAAAATGCATTCTTTTTGTCATTTTGAAAAAATATTTTCAAAAATAAAAAAATGAAGTTTTGGCTTGATTTTAACTGAAAACAGTCAAAACGACTTTTTTGGCGTTTTCATTTTGCCAAAGCTGCCCATAAATGGAATGATAGTAGGATAAGGGTAAATTTCACTATTCCTTGCTAACCTTCGGGGAAAAGTAGCAGACCTAAATTTGTCACGCTTTATCCTCAACCTTCAAGAAATTAAAGCAATTTACCCATAGGATAATACAGATTAAATAACTGCAAACTCAAACACAGTCGAGATAATCTCTAGTCGAGTAATTCTACAAAAATGTCCTGCTCGACCCATACAAACACAAGATTTCGACTGTGGTCGAGCTCACTTTAGCCAACAGATCAATTTATTTACAAGTGTTCGTCTCAATTTAAAGGAAAAGGGAAAAGAAATCAACAAGTACTGGAGGCAGAAGACTAAGAGATATTCCTAAATTCATTTCAGTATCAATTTACATCCATCTGACTATATCTCTATGCATTATCTACACAGAGTGTTAGACAGTTAGCAAGAAAAATGCAGCAAATAGTTCCACATGGAAGAAGACTAAAATCCTTACTAAACCTTTTTCTGTTCTACACCATCTCAGACTTTGAGATAAATATTTTGCTAAGCTGCAGTAACATATTTTGTCATGGATTGTGGAATGAAAGGAAAACTGAGGGAGGAAACAAAATGGTGATCTGCATACACTTCTTCCATGACGAGTGGCTAAAATGATGACTCCCCAAAGGGAATATTATGAATTGAGTGGTTGCAGGATCTCTCACAACCCTACTCTCTACAATCGACAAGTTAACAGCATAACCTTCGTTGCTGCAAAACAAAAGATTGGAATGCTTACGCTTTTTAGAAATGATTTGCAAGAAAAACATACAAATGCAATGCACTTGGGCATCATGAAACCAAACTGCAGCACAAACTACTTGTGTTTGATTTATTTCTTTTATGTAATGTGTCTGTATTTAACATGGCAAGTATAAATAGGAGTAGAGGTTTGAGATTTACACTGACTATTGACTATTGAATACAAAGTTATTGAGATTATCCTCTCCAATTCCTCTTGTTCTTCTACTTCTCTTATCTAAGTCTCCTCCTCTCTTGTTTCCCTCTTTTTTTTTTAATATTCTGGTATTTTCTATATTGTGCTGCATCATCTTAACTATTCTAAGAAGCCACCTTGGTGGGGATAAAAAGGAAATAAAGAAAAAGAGGGAGAAGAGAGACGGATGCCAAAAGAGCTGCTTTAAGAAACATCTATGGTATGAACACAAGGCCTGACAGATCCGAAAATAGCCAGAAATACAGGAAACGTTTTTTATTGGAATGACTTACGCGAAATCTGGACTCCCGCATATTTTCTAAAAACTCTGCGATCTCAAGCTGCTTTGTAGCTGCAGCATGTAATACCTGCAACGAACTCAAGAATAAATCGATTTCTCTAGGTTTAAAGTTTCGAACAAATCATGTAAATACTACAGATAAGTTACCCTCTTCGTTTTTTCAAGGTCAAGTTCTACAGTCTTAATCCTGTCCAAAGATTGCTGTAGCATTTGCTCCTTCTCTAACGGAATTTCAGCAGGCTTTTTGTCAAGTTCTTCCAACAAACTTTCCAACCTCTGGAGTCGCTGTACACATGGAAGTGCCCTGTCTTCTTCACTTACAGCTTCAGCATCAACAGTTGAGAGCCTGCAGTTTTCTGGTCCATCTTCCATTGCATTAGATGGATAAATGTTGGTATGTCTTCTCCAATATGCAAAGGGAAAATTTGGGGTCAATGCAAAAAGCTTGATCATGAAAGATACTAATGCTCTTGCCATATACAGGAAACTTTTCTTAACAATCTTCTCCTGGATGATGTGCAGCCAAAAAAATACCAGAGTACCTAGAAGACAGATCAAATCAGATGTGAACCAAATACGTGAAGTACGAGAGAGCTAAACAGTCGCCAGATATGATTCCCAAATACAGGGATCTATACCAAATAATTTGGTTAGTGTAAAAAATTCAGCAAAGATTTTTGTCTCCATAAATTGATACCAGAAAAAGGCCTTTACCCCTTCTAAATGCCGAGGCTACTCACATGCACAAACTTACTTTTCTTTTTCCTTTCCTGGGGAGGAGGGGGTTAGAGAGAGAGATTGGTGAAGAGAAGAATAATAATGTCACCAATACCTTCTAGATTTGTTCTCCCATCAGCTTTCACATATCTTTCATTGTCAAATTTAAAAGACTGGTCCAGAAGGTTGGCAGTTCCTTGCTCGGAGTCGGAGTCACCATCATCATCAACTGGCCAAAGATGATCATCACAATTATAGTAGATACATGGATCCAACGTTCTTGCCTGCATAAGTTGAATATGGTCACTTGATGCATTGATGCGTAAACATGCCGTGGATAAAGAGGTGTGTGTGTTAAGTGCACTTGCTGAGAGAGACTCAAATGGAAGAACGAAGAAGCATAGTTATATAACACAGTAAAGAATATAAGTGTAGTTTGTCTAGCATAGTAGGTTGGGAAGATAATTCGTGACAATTGATTATGCAATCAAATGGAGGGAAGAGAGAAGTATAGTTACATCACACAGTAAAGAATGTGTAGTTTGTGTAGCATAATAGATTGGGAAGATAATTCTTGACAATTGATTATGGCAAATTGCATGCAACTGAACTTACGTCTTCATGAACAATGGCCAGTCGTGAAGTCTCAGATCTATTTCGTCTTGTTGGAGTGCAAGGATCTTCGATGTCTGATCCTAATTCAACAGTTGATTCATCGCTGCCTCTCCCCTGATGATACAGCTAAAAAGTCAAAGATTGTAAAACTAATGTGTCGAAAGCCTAAACTTACACAGACTACCTTCAATGGGCGTATCTGAATATAAGAGTTAATTTTCTGCTGGTCACTGATTATTCGGGTGATCTGCCTAACAAGCGTGGATTCTGCATTATGCACAAGCTACAAATGGACAGAAAATATTACGTCAGATTAACCAGGAAATTTAATCCCATTTCCAGTTATATAGAACTGTACATACTATAAGTACCTTCATAATTTCAGGATCGGCCCATGGACCCATAGTAGACCTTAGGCAACCTCCTTCGAGAGAGCAAGTGCATGAACCACCCAAAAAGTCTGGCAGTTGACTGGGAGAAAACGACCAAGGAATTAGATGGTCCTATTTTTGAAACACTTTAAAGGAAAACATAAGAGATAATTCAACCTTGGGTCAATGACTTCAAGTAGTTTCCCCAAAGATTTAGCATCCAAAACCTGTAAATAGATAGAAAGAACAAATCAGATGAAGCTGCAATAAGGAAGACAAAGAAAAGAAAGGCAAAAATTAAAGGCCAGTTCATATCCTTTACATGTATCTTTGCAATAGTTTTTGGATCCAAAAACTTTTGTGCGGCTGGCCAAAGCACCTTTTTGAAGCCAGGTCCAGCATTGACAATGTACATATGGTGGAGTGTCTGCCAAGTATTAGGCAAATAGATTATTTGTGGCATCCAAAAGGTTGTTCATGATTTCAAAAGAGAAGATTTGGCCCTTGCAACCTAATTATACCTCAGGATAGTAATTATTATCAATTTTGGCCATGGCTGACAATAGACTTGCAGCAGTTGTTGTGAAATTCTTAATCCCCTGCAATCAAAAATTATGCCTTTATTGTATACCACACTGATAGGTTACCACTTACCACAAATGAGAAGAAAAGAGCAAAACAAATTTCTGGATCATGTACCACTCAACCAACAGAATAGCATTCTACTAACATCTTCTATTTATATATGGATGCTCAATGAAGTGGTATACTAAGTAAACACAGAAAAGTGGAAGTCTAATATGACAAAAAGTGAAGAGACAAGTGTACTATCCACTCAAAGCTGACAAGAAACCGCTGAAAGGACCAATTGTATGAACAAAGAGAATTCAGTTTGGGAAATCAGATAATAATCAAATCTTACCAGGCCTTGGACATCCAGGATTGTGGTTGTTGAACATATACGTCTTTGTGCAGCAATGGAACAGGCTGGGAACTTCTCTTGAAGGGTTCTTTCAAACTCCTGGACATGATATTTTAAGTATCGTTCAATTGTGGTAATGCGCATTAGTTTACTAGGGTGAGCTTTCCCAAGCCTTTCAATGTAAACAGGTCTGCCTTCCCGATCAACTCCATGATATCCTTGGGGATAATATTGCAACACTTCCTCCAACTCCTCAAATTCAAAGTCCTGAAGAATCACAGTTGATAAATAGGCAAGTTTAGAAAACTTTGGAAACCCAAAAAGATGAATTACAGAAAACTCGGGACTTTTATCTATATATGATGAATGAAGGCATAAAAACATGTCCTAAGTATGAAATATGGTAGTTCTTATGCAAGACTTACAAAGAACTCCCATTCCCAGTATTTTGCAATTGTGAAAATAATCATAAAATTACCTCCAATATGGTATCTGCTCCATACTCTCTCCTCCATTTAAGCATATCTTCCCACATCTGGATGGTCTTCTCAATGTTAAAGTCTCTTGCTTTCAAAAACCTAAAACAAATCAATATCTCAAGACTCAACTCCTGGTTCCTGACGAAATAAACTTAGACATTAAGCAACTAATATACAAATACAAATACCACCAGCAGCTAAACAAACAATTGCATAAGAGCATAAGATCACGCGTAAACCAAATGTCGAAGTTTGTCATTTTTCAGATAGTTGCCTTGTCATATATTTTTCTCAAACAAAAGACCTAAGATATGCTAAGACAGCCACCAAGTGTCCCTCATTCCAGCCGCCAGCATCCGCTGACGATGGACTCATTAAAGGTCTACCTCAATATAGATTCGCTGACGTGATCAGGAGACATTAAGGGGAAAAGAATAGTAAGAAAGAAAACCGGGAACAACTCACTCACCTCAACAAAGTATGATAGTCATCATGACTAACTGGCAACAAATCCTTGTCAAGGAGTTTTTGACGCAGATCATAGACAGAACTCTCCTCTCTAGAACTGCGCACATCCTCGATGGAAACTGAAGAAACCCTGTAGTCAATTCTCCTTTTCCCCCTTTTCTTAAGAGAATGAGTGAACTTGTTTGAAGCATTTATTGCCTTCTTTAAAGCCCCAATTTTGGATCGCCGTCTTTCATCTTCAGAGTTCTCAAAATCTGACCTCTTGTCCTTGGTTTCATCATATGCCTCTAGTCCTTCTAGGCCTAATATATCACATATTGATGTAAATTATTAACAATAATCAAATTTCTCGGTATTGAAAAAAAAAATGACTTTCATTTTGATAAGCAATGATTTTATCAACAGTCAGTATCGAATGAGAAGCTTACTGACTGATGTTGCAGAATCAATTTACTTACCTGACATTTTAATCAAGTTTTGAGGGAGGAGGCTATAGGAAGAAGAAAACTCTCAAAGTTCAGTGGAAGCAACACAATTCCCCAACATGTTTCCCTGCATTATCAGTGAAACAAGTGGTTTATTATCTCATGGTATTACATAATGCAAAACATAAATAGATTATCTACAATGGTTCAAATCATTTCCTTCTATGATTGACTCAGACAGCCCCTTTCTACAATTTTTCCCTTTCATCTTCTCCAAATAGCTTTGCAAGAAATTTCAGAGAGAACTCAAAACTTTCCTTCAGAAGTAAAGTTATTGATTCCCTTTTTTCCAGTACACATCTCTTCAGCCAACTAAATTCTCCAAACTTCTACTTTTTGTGGTGAATAAAACCATAACAGATCCGGTAGTCTGCAAATGCTCAAAACTTAGCTTGCTTTCTTGGGTTCATCTAATCTACCTATTTTATTGCTACTATTATTTTCTGTCACTATATTGGTATCTGTCCAATTATTATGATCCAATTAAATCAGCAGACGTGTAGAGTCGCATAGTTCGTTGAAAAATCAGCTAAAAACCATTCTAATTGCCAACTATTCATCCAAAAAAATCAAAAATTACAACAACTTTGTAAACTCAGGTCATAAAACAATACAAACACAAATTGTTGGTGAAATCAGAGTATGTGAACAATCATTCCTTCTCTTCCCTATTGTTTAACACCAACTCCTGGTAACCTAAAATTCAACAATGTCGATAAATTTTCCTCGGATCTCACAGCACATTCAATCTAAAAAATTCTACCAAACCACAAAGAGACGCAAACATACACTTTCACACAAATAATCTATCACATTATGTATGAATATCGCAAAAACGAGAGAGGAACCTACAAAAACCTAGGAATCAATACGAGCTGGATCGCAGCCTCCTGGGGCCTCCTATTACATTGATTATCTGTTCTTAATTGAATTGAAAAGGCAGAATAAACACAACACAACAAAACACAACACAAACCTTGAAAATTACAAAGTTGGCGAGACACTTTCCCCGGAAAAAATTCGAATGAAAACGAAAGATCTGATGAAGATTTTTATATCATATTCATAAACACAACTTTACGTACATAGGCTTATGTATGTGTATAGCTTATGTATAATACATTTTATTTGTGAAGCTTCCAGCGTTTCTGCGTTACTTTTCGCATTTGTCTTTGGTTATTTTCTCTTACGTGGCTTTTTTTTTTTTTTTTTT
>CAIGRT010128566.1:0-16223 GCA_903798405.1 Fraxinus platypoda
ATTTTTAATCACGACACATGATTTTTATTTTTTTACTCATATTTGCAGTGGAACCCACCCATCCAAAAGAAAACCGCGAAAAAACCAGCCAACTAGGCCAGCTCAAAGGAATCTATATCTCCTCCGAACTCTTTTCCTCCAATTCTCCACAGTTTAACTATAAAGCTTCATTCACAATAGCGCGAGTTCAGTTGAAAATGGAGACGAATGGAGGGGAACCGTAGAGAAAGAGGTCAGGCTGATCCTGTCCGTACACGTTTTTTATCGGACGCGTTTATCAAGGACGGATCTCAAAATCACTGTACACCTAACGTCCACGTGTCCCAACATAAGAGGATAGCTGGTTGGGCCCTACCTTTAGCTATAAAAAAGCCGGACAGGTCTATTTCACCCCTATCCGTATTTCCGCCATTTTCTCGTTCCTTCCAAATCTCGAAACGGTTCCTTCTCTCTATATGCACACAATAGATTAGTATTGCTTCATTATCAATTCAGTATTGTGAATCGACGTTTTCAGTTGCGTTTGTTGCCGCTTTCTTCGTTTAATCCAAACAAGAAAATTTTCTATTTGCCAAAACCCTAACATTTTTCCTATTTTTTCTTTTTTTCTTGTTATTATCCAAATCGTAGATCTCTCTTGTTTTGCATATACATGCATGTTTTGTAAAATTTATCGACATCTACATAGGTTTTATGATATAGACGTAATTTGGAAGGCGGTTTCTTTCCTGGTATTCAGATCTGTGGAGTATTTTCATATTCAAGAATTGTTTTAATTTCCATATGTAGTTTCTTGAATTGAAGGATTGGTCAATTGAATATTAGTTCATAGTCTGTATTTGAATTTAATTTGAAATTTGAAAAACAGTTCGGACGTTTGGGAGTTGAGTCTGTTTGAAGTTTCGAATTCTCCAGGCCTTACCGTGGATAAAAGAAGTGTAGGAGTGCTATTCAGGTACTCAATCTAGAATAAAAAATTTTGTAGCGGGATTTTCGGACTCTCTAGGTAATTGTTGGCGTCAATTGGAAGCTGGATTTCGATAAATATTACCCAGATAATCACGGACTTGAGCGACTTTATATTATAGCATGACTACATCTTTATTTGAATGCTGCGGTCTTCTGTAGATGTACGTGGTTTGACATTAATTCTGCATTAGTAGAGAAGGTATATCTGGATGGGGGAAGGTGAAGGTGAAGTTTGCATGTCGGTCATGAACGATGGAATGATGGAGATTGACAAGCAACCGAGGCTTGAAGTGAAGCGCGACCATGAATGGATGCTGGATGGTGCTGAAATAGAACCTCATGCCAAGAGACAGGCAAAGGAATCTTGCACTGAAAGAAAGGCAAGTGAAGTTTTGAATAAATCTGAGCTAGAACCTCTCACTGAAAGCCAGACTATGGAAGTTTTGAACAATTCTATGTTAGAACATTCTGAAGGGGAAACAAGAGAAGTTTTGAATGATACTGAAAAAGAACCTTGGGCAGAAAGCCAACCAGAGGAAGTTCCAAATGATACAGAATCAAAACCTTTGACTCGAACCCAAGAAAAAGGAATTATAGAAAGTAGTGAATTAGATTCTTGCTCTCAAGATCAGAGAGAGGGAGTTTTGAACAGCAGGGACTTAGAGCCCTTTTCTGAAAGTGAAGAAAATGAAGCTTTGAATGAACATTGTGAACAAAGGCTGTCAAAAGAAGTGTTGAATGATGTTACACTAGAGTTGAAGGAAGCAACAAATGACCTTGAACTGGAACATTCTGCTGAGAATCATATTATGGTAGCACTGGAAGATGGTGACTTGGAGCCTTTTTCTGCTGAAAATAAGGTTCAAGAAGCACCAAATGATGTTGAATTGGAGCCTTGTGCTACTAATCAGGTGAAAGAGGCTTCCAATGATGATATTTCATCGGAAGTTTCAAATCCAGTCGTGTCCCCAAAAGATGTTACTTCAAGTGTGACCACTAGTAGCCAAGCAGTTGAAATGGTTGGGAAGGACCATTTTGGCTCTGGAGAGATCTTATCTACATGTTCCCGAAACTCGAGTGACGGAAGTTTGTGTGTGGAAGAGCACAGCAGAAATGACACATCAGAATCAGTTTCCATTTCCCGTGTTGTGATTGAAATTCCGAAGGATGTTAGCACGGCTGGTATCAGGAAGATTACATTTAAGTTTAGAAAACCCAAGGAGGACTCTAGTGGTTACTTGTCTGTTCCTGCTGCTGAACCTGTGACTAATAATGAATATCCTAATCACTATGTTGACAATCCATTATGCTGTCCTGCTGATCAGCCCATACCTAGCAATGATGGTCACTGCAAGAATGTGAGGAATGCTCTTGATGTCGGTGATATGAACAGAGAAATGAATTTATGCACAGATGTGAAAGATTTTTACGAAACTCCTTTCCCATGTGTACCCCACAAGGAATTAAAGATGCCTAAGAAGGTAATTCCAGAAAATTACCCAACAAATGTTAAAAAGCTTCTTGCTACTAGAATTCTGGAAGGGGCAAAAGTGAAGTATATTTCGATTTCTAGGGAGGTATGTTATATCCTGCACCTTTTCTTCAAGATACAAATTTAGTGCTTTTTGGTAATTGTTGTTTCTTATTGATTACCAGAGAGAGATTCCAGGAATCATAAAAGATGGTGGTTATTTGTGTGGTTGTTCAATTTGCAACTTCTCTAAAGTAAGCTGCCCCTGCTATTAAAATTGTTTACTTTGGTCAGGTGTGTGTATATTTTAATGGTACTGAAGGAATGAAATGTATAAGCAGGTGGTTAGTGCCTATGAGTTCGAACTGCATGCGGGTAGCAAGACTAGACATCCAAATAATAACATATATCTGGAGAATGGGAAGCCTATTTACAGTATAATTCAAGAACTGAAGGCTGCACCTCTCTGCACACTAGACGATGTAATAAAAAATGTGGCAGGTTCTTCCATCAATGAGTGGTACTTCCAAGTTTGGAAAGGTTATTCCCAAATCAATGTTATAGCTCAGCTTCACTTTTATATTCTTTTGGGCGTTTATTGTGAACAAGTCTTAGTTTGTTGTGTAGGTTTTAGGGAATTGAAGGTGGTTGGATATAGGAAAAGGTCGTTTCGCATAATTGTAATAACACGTCCAAAGCTTATCATAATTGTTGCATCATAGAAGTATTTTTATGATGATGACCCTTTTTGCACTTGATAAGATTCCTTGGTGGTAAGTTATATACCCATCATGTTTGTGTTTACACATCTCAGTCTCAGCATGAACTTTCAAATTTTTATATTATCAATCATTTATTTAAAAGTGAAGAGATAGATAATAAATTTAAAAACTCAGATCACGTGGCTTGCTGTGTTAACAATGACTAGAAGAGTCAAAGTGCTGACTAAATCTCTGATCATGCAATGGAAAACAAAGCACAATTGCAAACTTTTGTGTTCTAAGGGCAGATTACAGTGAAATCTCCCTTGACGTTCCTGGAACTTGAGGCAGTGTCTTAAGAGTCACTCCATGTGGCTCTGTAGTATGCTCCTGATAGCGACCCAGTTTTGAGTCCCTTGGATACCCCCCCTGCCTGTGTAGGGGTAGCTCAAGCATGGTAAGGAACTTCAGGAAGTGGTCAGTCATCGAATCGGAGAAGGTGTTGACCGTGTTTGTCTACATTTTGTGGATTATTCCACTGTTTTAAAAGTTCCTGAAAAGAGAGCCGTTTTAACTTACTTAGATCCACGTGGATAATATTATAAATGTGTACCATGTTACAAGCTTTGCTTGTTTTTATTCCTGTTACACACATCGTATTGACTTCCAATGCATGTAGTCAAAGGTGTTTTCATGGGGATACGTTTTAACATAGATGCAAATAATTATCCCAAGTGGAAAATTTGTTTTGATTCTACAAACGATAAATAGTGTTTATTTGTCTTGCAAGTCACTTCTTTACTGGACCTTGCTGCCTTAATTCCTGTGTGGGCGTTTGGGCGAGGAGAGGATATATAAGAGATGAACATATTTCGTCATGTTTACATCATACACATTCTAACGTTCTCTTGGCTGTTGCAGCAAATCTTCTATTCGACAATGAGATCATTTATGCCGATAAAATTCATCACAGCAATCCTTTTGGCACATATCCCTCCACCATCGGGTACAAATTATTATATACAATTTCTAATTGAATTATTCCAACAATCCCCTCCCCCACTTTCCTTTCCAAAGTCTCCCCCATTCATGGGGATTGAATTGAATAGGAAAAAATGTAAAAGACAACGAAAAGAAGCAGAAGAAGCAAATATGCTTCAGCGTGTGTTTCATATATGAGCAGTGTAGAACATACTAAATCAGTGTCGTCTCTTGAAATGAGGACTTGAACTTCTGTAGTCTGTTCGATTCTGGTCATATAAAATCCATAGATGCGTAGACTGTGTTTGGAGATTACTTTGTGCAACTTGGTGGACTTAATGCATGGCAAATTACACTAGTGTCAACTGATGCTTCTATATGTTTTCTTCTTGTCAGCTTCTGCTATTTATAACTGCTATTCAACTTGTTTTTATATTGTTGGCATTATAAATTAATCTGACCCTTGCTGGCATCAATCACGTGCAGTGCTGAACGTGCGTGTATATTCAGCCTGAAATGCCCATATAATACAATTAATATGTAAATTCTAGGCATTTTGCATAATTACCTAGTTTTTTTCTCCTGATGATCTTAGTTTAGCATTATCTTCTAATTCCGGTTTCTGGGCTAATACATTGGGTGCACTTGGAAATAGAAGTTCCTGTGAAGCTTATGCCACCTTCTCTTTAGATTTTGTCTTAACAATGGAAAGCATGTTTCTTATTGCTTATTTTTAAATGTCTGGTGCTTTCAAATAGACTACTAAGTTTGACATGGAGGATTTGTGGTCGTTCTTGTTGTATTGAGGAGTTAAATAGATAGTTCGGATATTACGATTTTGATAATTATTTTGTTGGTGATTTAAACTTCTAACTAGTAACTAACTTGTTGTAATGGAACATCATTGACTTCTTCGCTTTGTTTTCATGATCTTGCAGCTATCAACGGCAGACTATTGAAGACAGTGCAACTCCTGCTTCGTGTTCTTATTCTCACAACCAGGCCTTAAATCAGCAGATTAATGTAGAGGCACCAGCAGAGCGGAAGCGCTCGATCAAAAAGTTTGTTCTCTTTCTGTCACTCTTTCCCCCTTCCAAATCTGAAAAATAGGAATTAAAAACTGAAAATTAGAAGAATTATGGTCTTGGTTCCTAATATGCAGTTGTTTTACAGGCCGAGACACTATTTTTCTAACTCAGTTGGAGAACATAAGAGATCCTCCGAAGGTGGCACGAAAAAAAGGCAAGCATGCCGTCATTGTTTTATCTTTCTTCTCATCTCTTATATAACACTCCTTTTTTGATTTTTTAGGCATTCTTAAAATTTGATTCTCGTACCTTTCACTTATGGGGACTATGTATGACAGGGATAATGATTTACATCGATTGCTTTTCATGCCTAATGGACTTCCAGATGGGACCGATTTGGCTTACTATTCGAAAGGAAAGGTTGTTTCTCATTCTCTGCACAATTGATATATTCTTAATTTTGCACATTGTTTATTAGTTGCGGTGTGGGTAAATTTGGCAATTTTTTGAACAGAGGATTCTTGGTGGTTATAAGCAAGGGAATGGCATAGTCTGTAGTTGTTGTAACACAGAGGTAATTTCTCATAGCATCATGTTAAAATCTCCCCCTTCATGTGTTGTACTACTATGATGCTTGGACTCGGGTACGGGTATGTATTTAAGTGTCGGATATTTTATTTTCTAAATATAGGATGCAGAGATATGGTTAACGGACACGGGTACTTGGATACGTCTTCCAAACTTCAAATTTTTTTTACTAAACCAAGATGTCATTTTAAATAGACCAAAATCAATTGTTCACAAAGAATGAAATAAGTATTGAATAAGGGGATAAGACGAATAAAATAAGATTTTGGGGTTTAGTTTTCAATTATGGGAAGTTAATTACTAAATGTTATATAAAATAGAAAATGAGGGATTTGATTGCAATTTAGACTTAGAATACTAAGTAGCAATATATGGAACCCATTTTTATTTCATACAAAGAAATCCCGAAACCATCGATACAGGGAGAATAGAAGGAAAAAAAAGGAGAAAAGGGAAAGAAAAAGAAAGAAGAAAAAGAAGGGTAAACCTAGCTCCGCCGCTAAGAGGGTGGAAAAGGGAAAGAAAAAACAAAGAAGAAAAGCGGCGACGCTAGAAAGAAGCAGAAACGGCGAAGCGTCCTATTGAAACTTGGAAGCTCCGACACATATCCCATATCCATATCCATGTCGTGTCAAGTCCGACACGGGTACTTAGTCCATTTCGAAGAGTCCGAGCATCAAGGTTGTACTAAATCAAGTAACAACCTACCCTACCCTATTCGTCCTGTCTCCTCCCTTCTGCCATCTGATTCATTCTATTTTTTTGTTCTTTTGGTTACAGATTAGTCCCTCCCAGTTCGAGGCTCATGCTGGATGGTCAGCAAAGCGTCAACCGTAATAAGTTTCTTAGAGACTAAATTGTTCCTTGTATTTTAGGTTTAACACACAGCATTCTAAGTTTTCTATCCTTTCACAGATATCGTCACATTTATACATCCAGTGGCTTGACACTTCATGATATAGCTTTAATGTTGGCAAATGGTCAAAATCTTGCCACCGGTAGTAGTGATGATATGTGTGCCATATGCGGAGATGGAGGGGAAATTACAATATGTAATGGTTGTCCTCGGGCTTTTCATACAGGTATTTTCCTTTAATTAATTTTATTTTGCTTTAGTTTTGTGGTTGAATCAAGTTTTCTTTGTATGTTTTGCTATCTTCTACTTTAAAGCATGTTTGGGAAGTTTTTATAAACGGTTTAAATTAAAAGTAGATAGAAATGAGTGGTGATAAGTGGATAGTACTTGTGGGTCCTTGAAATGTGTGGTTAAAAAATGGATTGAGTGATTATAAACCGTTTATATAAACATGAGCCGAATATAGGCTTATTTTAATATGTAAACTCACCAATAAACAACTCACTTTGGTAGTCAATATGTTGAAGACAAGATTTACATGATATACATGTGGCTATTTCTAATAATTTAAGCTTTTAGATTAAGTGAGTCATCATATTATATTTGATTCTTTTTTTGAAACTCGATCTTTCTCAGGCTCCAAGTCCATGTTAGCGCCAAAACCAGTTAAAAACTTTTGAATCGAATGACGTATTTTGAGATGGTCTATTGGTGATCATTCTCTTCTATAGTCACTGGTCACTAATAATTATGCTCTTCATATTATTGATTTAAGGCCAAAATGTATAGGGAACCATACGAACAGTGTTTTTTTTTTTTCCTGGTCTACTTTGAACATTGAAGGGAAAGATGGGTGTTCATAGTTCATGTAGATGTAGGCTAGCTTGAAAAAGGTCAGTCACTAATGTTCTCTGTTGTTGGTACAATTCAATTTTCCACCGCATAAGTATCTCATTTTTTCTACTAAAGACTAGTTTCCAATTGTTTTATAGCATTCCATCTCTTTATTTGATATTACAAACAAAATTTAGAATTGTATACCTACTGTTGCAGCAAATAATCTTAATAGTTGATAAACATGGACATCTGTATCCCTATGAATTGAATGGACGCTCTTCTTGTATGGTGGACCTGATTTATTTTGTATTATATGATTAGCTGTTATATTTTTGATGGAGATAAATATAGAAATCAGTTGGAATTTTAATAGAGTTTTAATTCGAATTATAAGTAGTTAAATTAGATTAGTTTAGTTTTAATATTTCGATAAAGTTTTAGTTTGTTAGAAGTTCGTTTGATTTTAGCTTTTTTCAGTTTATTTACTCTATAAATTGAAGGCTTATTTAATGTAACAGACACCCTTGATTATATGTTAAAACTATTTCTCTGGCCCTTAATTATTCTCTATGATCGTCTTTCTCCTTCTTGTCCTTCAATTATTCTTTCTCAAATTAATAAGCTTCTCCGTCAATTTCGGACCCAAAAGTAATGGATGATTACTTCCTCTCATGATCCTTTATGGTTGATATGCCCATATTTTACCGATTGTGAAGGTTAATGCCTGCTGAAGTCATATGATGTATACTTTCAAATAATAATATCAACACACATTTTGACTTCCTTAAAATATGTTTACACATAAGGTGATTTCATGATTTTATTTCTTCTTTTCATTTTTGGTGTACCTTTTTATTTTCTTGGGTAGGGGGATACGCTCACATCACTCATTATTTCTCTCTCTTTGTTCTGGGTAGCCTGCTGCTGGTATTTCACTGTGTTATAAAATGCTTTCTGGCGTAAGCTATTTTACGGCATGATCTCTACTGCTACTATGCTACTATCATTAAAGCTCTAAATCATTTGGCTGTTATTTCATAGCTTGGAAGGGACTAGATCATATCTTCTACATTTTAAGGACCTTCCACTTTAGTTTTTTACATTATGATGGTTGAATCACAATGAAGAACATGTTCTTGCAGCTTGTTTGGGTTTACAATGTCACCCTGCCAATGATTGGCACTGTCCATTCTGCAGAGACAAATTTGGTCCTTGTAAGAGAGTAGCAGGGGAGTCGAGACCTATTATCATTCGGCTGACAAGAGTTGTTAAAGCACCAGAGTCCGGACCTGGTGGTTGTGTTGTCTGCAGGTTTGTTGCCCTAGAAGTCTATTCATTTACTTTCCTTTTGATTGTGGATTGTTGCATGCATGCCAATTTCTGTTAGGAAGTGAATAATCAGCTTGAAATGTTTCTTCCCCCAGAACTCCTTACGTATTCAAGCTCTTAAGCTAAGTAAGCTTTATTTGGCTAGTTTATTCATTTAAAAATATATGGATCTTTTTTTTTGTTCGTCATATTCTTTCGCTTGTGTTGGAGGGGTAACCTTTAATAGGTTTGGGAGTAGGCTACTTTTCACATAAACATTCTTTGGCATTTAGCATTAATACATAATATACATGATGTATCAACGGGTGAACATAGTGACTTTTCAATCCTTGGTGAATTTAATGCTGACAACTTGCTGTAACAAGATTGTTCTTACAATGAGCCAAAGGATAAAGTGCAGATGGCGGCATGTGAGGAATGATGAATACACTATTTTTATAGCATTAATAGCTGTGGCTCTATAAATATTCAGCTTAGAAGACCAAAATAAAAACTGTACATGATATTTTATAGCGTTAGTAGCTGTAGCTGTATAAAATAGTCAACCTAGTTTGGTGAGTGACCAAAATAAAAACTGTGCAATGATGTGTGAAGACATGTGGGCCAAAGGCAAAAAGTGCAAAAGGGGGCATATGACCAATGATGGATACATAATAATTACCTAATAATGAATAAAGCTATGAAAGGGTAAGAGAAATTGGTTAGGTGATTGGAATCAATGCTGCATACAGACGTGAAATTCTACGTAAAACAACTAAGAATTTTTGGTTATTGATCTATAATAGATACTTGCTTTTTAACCTGAAGTTTCGTCAGCTTGATAGATACTTGGTTGATTAACATGTGCTACACATTCTATATATACTTCAAATATCAATCAAGGTTGAAATAGATCTATGCTTACGTTGTCATTTTTTGCTGATTAATTTCCTTTCTCATGCTCAATAGGTCCCAGGACTTTAGTGCTGCAAATTTTGATGACCAAACCGTGATACTCTGTGATCAGGTATGGACTTAAGTATCTTTTTGGGCTTCATATTTATCTCCATCATCACTGCGTTATCCTCTTTCAGATGTTTTAGTATATTATATTTTTACTCTCCTTTTGTAGTGTGAGAAGGAATACCATGTTGGTTGCCTGCGGAAATCTGGGCTGTGTGATCTGAAAGTAAGTGTGAGATGTTTATCTCAAGAGATTATTAGATCATTGGCCCTTTGGGATTAATTGATGTTTTACCAAATTGGTACAGGAACTGCCCGAGGATAAGTGGTTTTGTTGTAATGAGTGCCATAATATTTATGTCGCACTTCAGAACTTTGCTTCCGGTGGACCTGAGGTGATTCCAGCTTCTGTGTTGGCTGCACTAGCCACGAAGCATGCAGAGAGAGGTCTAAGTGATAGTTATAGGAATGATATTCACTGGCGAATTTTAAGTGGAAAAAGTCGTTATCCAGAGCATTTGTTGCTGCTTTCCCGTGCTGCAGCAATCTTTCGTGTAAGTTCTTCTCTTTACCTTTTGTTCTCCCTACCTTTTGCAGAGTATCTTCTACATTTGCTAACTTTTGCTTGAAAGGGCCGAATTTAGATTATAAGCTCGTTGGGAAGTGTTTTTAAATAGTTTAAATTTATAAATAGATAGAAATTAATGGTGCATGAGTAGTACTTGTGGGTCCCATTAAATGTGTGTGTAAAAAGTGGTTTGCCTGTTTATAAACAGTTTATAAACTTTAATCAAACATAGGCTATGATTGTAGAATTGGTACATCGATGCAAGTATTTATAATCCATACATTTATAATAATCAAATATATAAAGCAACTTTTCAATATCTAGTATTCTTGAGTACGAAGCCTTCTATTAGCTTGCCTCTTGTTTAAGCAATAAAAATCGAAGGCGGTCAAGACATTTTATGATTCTGTTTATTGAATTCTTAATTTTTATTCATTTTATAGTTTGGTATTGATGTTCCTTCAAACCGTAGCTGAAGACTGAATGGCAGGAAGACTTGGCAAATTGAGAATCTTGTTACGCCATACTAACTAAAGTTAGGGATCTTGTTCTGTCATGAGTGGTAACTAAACGATGTAAAATTTTATGAGAAACCGCTAAATAGAAACTCATATTGATGCGCCACATAATTGAAATGGAAGAGAACATAGGGATGTTACTTCACGTTCATAAAAATAATTTCTTTTATTTTGTTTACTTTTGCAACTACAATAGCCAACTAGCATGTGTCTATGTTATGAACTTGAACCAGTGGTTTGCTTCTTGGCTGGAAAATTTTGCTTTTTTGTTGCTCATTCATCAGAAACTACGGTTATGCACCCTAGAAATTCTCTCTCGCTGTACAACAGATGTGGATACATGTGTTGAGTGGGTAGGGAGGGAGGGAAGTGGGGAGACATATAGCAAGAATTTTTAGAATTTGAAAATATTATATATGTGCTTGGCAGAACAAGCTAATGGATTTCTGGATTTTAGAAGCCTATTTTGAGAAGTTAAAGGTGTTCCATACATTACCATGGACTTGCACCAGAAGTCCAATTGTTACTAGTTTATTGCAATATGGTGGCTTCTGGAATCATTTTTTGCAAAAATGAGTTTTAGGGATCAGAGTCTAAGCTCTTGTTAAATATGTAGACTAAATTCCTGCAAAATTGAGATTGAGAGCCAAATTCATCTCCATGTTCTACCATAAATTTGTACCGAAAAAATTGCTGATTGAAGCAGCAAATTAGTCCCGTTGGAAATTGAGATGGATTTCGGACTCTGATCATTAAGAATTTAAGAAGTCCTATAGCATATTGCAGGCCTTAAGAAAGTGGTGTTGCTTGAAAAAGGAATTTGGTCATTTCCGACTGTGCTAATGTGTTCCTTGGATATCCCCAGATTGAGCCAAATTTGAGCAGTGCTTAATAAATAGGGTAGCCAAAAGATGACTTGGAATCAATGCTGCATATTTTAATTGTCAAGGGAAAGATGGCGCGTGGGGGTTGGTGGGAGTCATCGATTACATCAGTTGTTTCTTTGGTTTGAATTAGAGCAATGCTTGACAACTTGAAGGAGATTATTCAGTTCCAAGGACCTTCTGAATTATTATATAACCTAGTATATAACAGAAATTTTTAATTAGGATTTTGCATTTGGAAAAATCAGGAGAGGAGCTCTCATGAGTGCACTTATGAACTGGCTATGGGATAGTGTTATACTTCTTCTATAAGCTAGCACAACCAAGTGCGCATGTTACAATGGAATGTTGTTTGGTTGTATATTCTTCGATACAGGAATATTTGCTATTCAACTAGCAAAATATCAGTAGGTTCCACTAACTGATTGAATTTTTAAAAATTGTGCGAGCATAAATCCAATATATTAGGTAGGTTTCACTCCTTGAATCTTCTACATATATGGGCCTAACATTTGTTGTGAATTGCTGGCACTCTGTTGACCTGGATAGTGTTCTTGGCATAGATATTCTTATGTACTTTCAAAAGAAGTCTTCTAATTTATTTTCATGTCCAATCTCTTCTGCAGGAGCGCTTTGATCCTATTATCGCCAAATCTGGTCGAGATCTCATACCTGTTATGGTGTATGCGTAAGTTGCCTCACTTTCATCCTCTGGTGTTTTGCTCATTATCTTTATATTGATTAGAAACACAGTGATTGCCTAGAAGAACTTAGGTTGGAGGTTTTTTTTACTTCAAAATTGTTACACATGGACAGGATCAATTTCGAAGTGTGAAGATCTTTTCTAGATTCGCTTTCTCCAACAGTAGAAGGATAGTTAAATGATTGCTTTCCTGTTTTTAAGAATTTTTTTCTCAGAGGTCTTTTTAGGTTTGAAATTTGTGTTTCACTAGGGTTTTTTACTGAAGGTTCGTGTAGATAGTTTAGGGTAAAAAACAACTTATCCTGAAATGGTGGGGAAAAATAAAGCATTCTGATCTCCTGAGACAAATGAGGCCAAAGTTTTTTTTTTTTTCCTGGCGTATTTATGTTTGAAATTTGGATTTTACTATGGGTTTTTCTATGAAGGTTCATGTAGATACTTTAGGGTAAAATAACTTATCCCGAGATTATGGGGAAAAATAATGCATTCTGATCTCCATTAAACTAGTGGGGCCAAAAATAATGGGAGATGGATTAGACACAGATCTGAGCTTTTTATTTGTTACTTGGTTGCTCTCTTTCCAGTTTAGTGACTCATTAAGATTAACTTTAAAGAATTATGTGATGATTCATAACCAGGTAGTAGTTAGTTAAAAGTAAAGTAGGTTTTAAGTTGATTCTTGTAATGGTTACTAGATGTTTAGTCACTTTAGTGATGCTGTACATAACAATCAGAATTTGGTCATACTACCAAATAAGTCAAATCAGTGTAAAGTGGTCAAAGAATTTCAAATGGCATACAGGACAATGCAATAGCTTTAATTTAAGTTATCATTTGATGGTTCATGCATAAAGCTATAGTACTGTGAAAATATAAATTTTGGGCCAAGGTTAGTATCGGGGTAACATCTAAGTACTATATAATTGCATGTAATTTTAGTTCTGATGGACCAATTGTTATGCATAATGAATGCTGATAATATTTTAGAACTCTTTACATATTTTAGGCAATTAAAAGCTGTGTTAATTGTTTCTTATGGGTCCTATACATACTTTTTTTGATTGATTTATTTATTTATAGTATTAATTCAATTAATCTAAAAAGGTTGTTCCAACATTTGTGCAGGAGAAACATATCTGGGCAAGAATTTAGTGGGATGTATTGTGTTGTTTTAATTGTAAAGTAAGTCTGTTGGATTTTACCTACATTTTTGTGGACCTCCATACATTTGTTCCAGCATTTCGTGATTTATTTATTTTCTTAAGAGTAAATAGTGGGTGTATAATTACATTTCAGGTCAGTAGTTGTATCGGCTGGTCTTATCCGGATTTTTGGACGAGAGGTAGCTGAGCTTCCTTTAGTGGCTACAAGTAGATCGAAACAAGGAAAAGTAAGTTGCTAATATGTTGAGGGTCTTGTACATAAAATAGTGGGATAGTTATGTTTTCTACCTATCAAAGGGTTTATTCTGTTGTCACTGAGTTTTCGTTCCATCAGTTTGCCAATTCAGAAAACCTACTGTGAATCACCGTTAACTTGTGGAAACTTCTATTGCTTAGGGCTACTTTCGAGCACTGTTTTCGTGCATCGAGAGGCTACTGGCGTCAATGAATGTAAAAACTCTGGTACTTCCTGCTGCTGAGGAAGCTGAATCTATGTGGACGAGGAAGTTAGGCTTCAGAAAGATGAGTGACGAAAAAGTAAGTGCACTTCCACGAGTCTCGTAGGGATGATTTCCCTCGTTTTTGTTCTGCTTGCTTTGTTAATATGCAGAAATATAACATGGCAATTGTTGAAGATGATTTAAATGAATACATGTACCCCCTCTCTAACAGATTAAGCTTTTAGATCAAGTGGTTCAAAATGTACTAAAGCCAGCAAAAGTCTCGGTTCAAGTCTTGCCGCCCATTTAATGAAAGTGCGTGTGTTTCAGGCTTTGATGGTTAAAAATGAACCACATCAGCGCATAAAGAGGCATGTTGAAGACAACTTTAAATGATACGCGCGTGGTCCTTTCTAGCCGCTTGAGCTTTTAGATAAGATGATTAACAATAATAATTTTTTTATCATTTGCATCATTTTTCAAGTGATTGTTGATGCAATAATCAATCTTAAGCTTATTAGAATCCAATTGAAATCAAGAAAATGGAAAACCTACTTGGTTTAAATTACTTAAAATTTATCCCATTCTAATTCTTAAATATGGCGGAGCTCATGGATTAGAATGGTGGGTTTTTTAATTCTTTCTTTCTGTCTCATATCCCTTTTGGGTTAGGGGGATGAGTGGGAATTAATTGTTGTTTCTTACTTGTTAGCAGTTCTCGTCTTTACTGTATCTATATTAATGGCTTTTCATCAAGGCTTTGATTAGTCAAAGTGCTTTGCACGTGTTCTCTATTTGTACTGGTGGGAATGTTTGATTAGGTTCTTAACTTTGATTGCCTTTCTTGATCAGATGTTCAAGTACACCAGGACCCTTCAATTGACAATTTTTCACGGGACATCATTGTTGGAAAAGGAGGTGGAACCGGCAGCAGACTAGTCGTGTTCACCTTGAAAAACTTGGAGCACAGAATTTCCTATTCGGCCGCTAGATTTGCCCTGTAATGGTAATGCAAGGGACCTTCACTTGCTACAAAACAGAGTCGACCTTGGGGACGTAGGTGAACCGGATTGAAAAGAGTTTCATGGTTCATTATTTAAAAGCATGCATCGGGATTCCAGTTGGTTACTTTTAACTGGAATCAGCATAAAATGCAAAGTTGTGACTAAGAACTTTAATCTCTGGTGTTCAGACGCAGAAGTCTTGAGTGGGATGCAACTTTCACGGAGGAGCTGCGTCACTTGGCGAATACTATGGACTATGGTCATGACTCATGATCCGTATTTTGAGTATTTGTTAGGAATAGCGCTTATAACGAATTCTTCATTTTTGCCCGAGTTATATTTTATTTTCCCCCGTGCCTGTGTTTTGTTTTGGGTGGAATGTTATGACAATGTATAGACAAAGAAAGGAGACATTGTCCGAAATCTAGGCATGCTGTTATTTTAATGTGCGTGCACAAATCTCTCTCTTCTTTGTTGGCTGTAATTTTTCTCCTAGGTTGGTTAGTGTGTACAAAAAGGATGTTTGGCCAAATTTTGCCTGTAGTTCGATGTTAGTACTTCGTTTCTCTGTGTATTTTTCTTTTAGTACTAAAGTGAAATGTTTCAAGTATTCACAAGCAAATGTTTCTTACTTCATTTGCATAATGGCAAAATGCTGCCTATGCAGTTTAGGTCCATGCTACGTATAAATGTCCATGACTTGTACAAGAAACAAAAAAGTGATAAATTCGGCAACCCATATGATTGCATATTGTCGGTTTAAGCGGGCCTACGTCTTTTATAAAAAAAATTAATTTTAATTTTTTTATAAAATATTTTGAGCCATTTTTAAACGCAACGACTATTGTGGGTCTAAGCAATAAATTAATGTGTGCGATATATTGGGATCATTTTCCTCGGATGGGTCTTAATACTTCTAATTTTCAATTGTCTAATTTTGCAGATTGTATTTTAGTTTTGAAAAATTTGAAGATTGTTTAATTGTAGGAATTATTAAATTTTTTATATTATAATCCAAGTAAATTTTACAGAAAATAGTATACGTTAGTACATTAAAATAGTATACATCTTTAAAATTTATTTTGGAACGATGACTGTCTTATATAATAGAATGTTATATTTAATTAATATAATAATCATTTATATTTCAAAATAATATTGAATTATAAAGCTGACTCTGATATTGTCTATCTATATCACCTTTCCTTTAAAAGAGAGGATGCGAATTTTACTGTTTAATC
>CAIGRT010128598.1:0-28214 GCA_903798405.1 Fraxinus platypoda
GATTTAGAAGATGATTGACGTAGTGTAGTTTGATTCATGAATTGTCCGATTTCATGACGAAGATAATCTCACAGCATTCTTCGAATAGTGACCTGGAATTTCCGATTCGTCGATTTTCTGATACTTCTGGTAGCTGTAGAAAGGCAATTTCAGATCTCTGTGGCTTTTAATAATCGGTTGCGTAGCGTATTGTATATCGGGGAGGTGAATTTGTTAGAACTAAAAATTCGGTATTGATGGTAAGTCACGCCTGTTTTTAAGGAAGCTGATATATATATTTTCGGCTTTTATGTATATGAAGATATATTAAATATTGTGTATGTATATGTCAGAAAATCGAATATCAGAAATTTCAAAGTTGTTATCTGATTTTTGAAATGGTATGCCGTAGAAATCGGATATATGAATTTTTCCCATAATAAAACAGATCGGGCCTAGTGGCCAGGTAGGGCCTTAATTTTAAATAGGGCCGACAGAACCGGTACATGGACCAGATTGAGTCTGGGTTTGAAGGATCCAGACTTAGGCACTGGTGTACACCCACGTAGACACACGTCAATTCAGTATGCAATATGGAAAATACCAAGCCAGAGCAGAAAATAATCAATAAACTTCGTGACGCTTCCGTGAATGATTACAAAGAAATTCGTCGTCGTAACTACCTAAAATCTCCCAACTCCGTCGCTAAAATAGTTCCAGGCGATTCCTCGAAGCTTCTCTGAAATGGAAGCGCTTTGTTTTCACGACGGCAACGTCACTGACTTGATTAATCATCGCGCTCTCAACGTTCATAATGTATGAAAATACTCCCACTTTCCTTTTCTGCGTTAATTATCATTTCAATTGGATATAGTAGGGATATGGGATTCCATTTTTTTTATTTTTTGGTGCATAGGAATTGGGGCTTTGGTTGCTGTTCTGAATTGCGATTGATTTTCAGTTGCTTGAAGTTTTCAATCTGTAACTGTTTTTTGGGAAAATCATTTGTTGTAATTGGAAATGGAGGAACATAAATGAGAAAGGTTTTTGAGTTCGTTTATAAGAATACAAGTAATTCTTGACTTAAAATTCGCAGATATGATAAAATCAGGAATTTATAAGATGAAAAAAAATTTGGGCTCACACTATAAACCTCCAGCTAGAGAAGGTTTAGGAACAAGAGGCTACCTTATTAACTTCTAAATCATTAGAGTAGGTTTATAGTAAATTTCAAAAAGTGTCCGCTAAGGAATATAGGACAGAAAAATAAGCAAATGATGATCCTGTTCCTTGGAATGAAGTGTTGTCCGTGTTGAGTTTTCTATCTTCTTTCTGGAGATGTCACAACTCGGACATGACTTTTCCAAATGTCTTCTCAAATCCTGAGAAAAGAAGGTATAATGAAATTGTGAACATCTCAACTTGAGATAGGCATATGTGTAGCAAGAGATATGAGAATATGGTCTTAAATTTCTATCAATGGGCAGCAAATGTTTTGAGTTTGTGTCCAGTCAAATGTGAAGATTTGATTTACACTTTCATAGTTATTGCGCTGAGATGCTAGTGCACTTACTTTGCACTTTTATGTACAGGATTCAAATAGTGTTTTGCAAATGCACTCTTCACTTGTGCGAAGGCTCTCCTTGGAAAGAGAACTTGAGGTGATTATATCAATGTTATCCTTATGCTTGCAGTTTTTAGAATCATGGTTATTATTTACTTCAGAATCTTTTTGATTTTCTACATGTCTGAAATAATTAATAGCCTTTACATTCTTTTGGTGCACTGAATGAGGTGAAGCATGTAGTAAAGTATGTAAATCTCAAACACACTGCCTTAAACCTATATGCTTGTTTGGTTTATTGCCCTGTTAATATTCAGTGAATTGATGGTTTGTGGAATCGTGTCATTGCTTGCATTTACTTTGAGATGCAACTGCCATCTTGAAGCTACAAATGCAATAGAGTTGGAAGAAAGAACCTGAAACATGTGCACATGTGCTTTTACTTAATTACAAATATTTCCAGGCCTTTGTTTTATAAACCTCCATAGTATTGATGTGATATTGAAATAGCCATTTTATTCAAAGCTTTGTAATATTGATACTGGACTTCAATTTGTTTGAGCCAACATTTGAGTTATATTTGCAAGTTTTTATGAAGTTCATTCATGTTAGCTCTCATAATTTTTTAGTTAATTTTGTCATATTCATATTTCTCCTTTGTTCTTCAAGTCCTTTTTGCCGATCTTTATATGCTGTTCTTATCTTAATTTTCATGTGGCGACTTTGGTGGTCTGAAATACATTGTGAATTGAACCTTACGTATTGAGAATTGGCCAGAATGGATAGTTGATGGAGGGATATATTAGAAGAGGTCATGTGTAAATTGTGTGCATAGTATGTCAGCATTTTAATTATGCCAAAAATTTCTTGTTTAAGTCTTGTTACCATTTCTCTTTAGTAGAAATAATGACTATGCTGTTTGTATGACAACTTGGAATATGAAATCCAGGTCCTAGTTTTTTCCCCTCTTGAATGTAGTTGCGAATTTTCTCACATAACTCATAGTTTCCATACTTCCTCAGGTTGTCATGCCAAAACTTTTGATCTGTTATGTATTCTTATTCTTCTTTGATTGTTGGTTATTTCATCTTTTGGCAAGTAGTCCATTTGGTGTTACTGCCACTCTGCCACTTTAAGATGTCTAGAAAACTGTGTCTTTTGCTTATGATGGGAAATGGAAAAAGGGGATTGGGGCTGTCCCGGGTGACAGGTTTGTCGCTGGTGCTGGTGAGCAAAGGGAGAGCTGCAGGTAGGGATGAATATAGCATTTATGTGTGCAAGGCAAAAGTTGACTATTCTTTTATATGTTTTCAGATGTTGCATTATGAAGTAGGATTATGTAGACCTTTTTTTATCGTGATATTGCTTGCATATAAAATGACCTTCCTATATGTTCTTTTCCCTGATAATCTTTACTTCTTAGTTATATGGTTATTGATATTAATTTATCTTTCTAGCATGATTTTTCTTTTGGGACTGCCTTTTTGAAAAAGTGCAGTGTCCTTTTCTAAAAGAAGACAATGTCCATTTTCTTACGATCTAAGGTTCATGTTTAGTTGATTACTTGCTAACTTGCTTGGTGTTGGTACTCATGTAAATAAGGTATTTTTTATGATTGCTGGTCATTTAAGTAGCTCCTTGCCCAGATACATCGTTATTCTCCAACATTATTGGTATACGCTCTGTAGAATTATGTCCTATTCCTCGGTTCAATGATTATTTTAAGCTGTTCTTAAAGTTTTCAAGTGAAGAACAAGAAACAAAAATGAAAATATTGAAACCAACGGAAAAAATAGAAAAACAAATCAAGGTTACCCATGTTGAAAACATAAAAAAACATGGATATCTTTACACTATAAACAAGTATTAAAAATCATTATAGATACATTGTGTTTTTTCAAATTATGGGCAGGTTCACTAAAGTGGGTATATGGGATAATTAGGTTGATGGTTTATCAACATTTTTTACATGAGTGGATATACCTAGGGTGAAAAGTTGCCACCCCAATTTACCTGCCCAAACTCCGCACACAATTTTTTTTCCTGGGTGCAGCCTACAATATTAACAGGTGTAAATGAACTAGTTACATACACCAAAATAGCTGATCTGAACGGATAAATTTACATATTTCATTTCATTTAAATTTTGGCTCTAATAATCCGAAACAGCCAAATAAAATAGGTAATACTTAATAAGCACCGAGTCCCCACCAATCAATCAAGTTGCTACCAAGTCAATCCAGTTTCCAATCAATTCAGCTCAATTATCATCATCGCCTGCCACCACCCACAATCCTCTAGTACCACAAGCCTCCCTACCATTCACTGGAGCCACTAATAATACATCTGCCTTCCCCCACCATGAGTTCCCCTGCTCTTGCCATCCATAACACTTCTAGCACCATTATCATGCTGCTGCTACATACTCCTCACCAATGAACAGACCTTCCTCCATCAAATAGAATACATCACCAGTCAATGCCTGCCACCATATATATATAAAAATCTGTGTATGTGTGTGTGTGTGTGTGTGTGAATAGGTGTAGTGGGCATGCACGTGGATAGGCAGGATTTTCTTGGAGAATCTGTAGCTGGACACCAAAAGGCATGATAGGTGAACATTACCATATGGCATGCATCACTTATACCATTTAGACCCATTCATTAAATGGGTGGTTATGGGTGGGAGACTTTTCAATGCCCATCTCCATCAATTTAAAACTATTTACCCAAAGTTTCAATTTTGGACGTAGGTGGGTGACTGCTCACCCATCGGCTATTTGCATGCTATTTAGTCCTAACCCACCAGACTTCCACCTGTACCATGGATTATGAGATTGATACTGTACTTTTTAGCTACAGAATATACGTTATTGATGTGTTGTTTGCAGCATGGCCCTGGATATTCTTTACATACTGAATTTTGTGGATCTTGAACAATATATAATGGTGCATTTGGTTTGCTGTTTTCAAATTATTTCAGTTTTCAGTTTTCAAAATACTGAAAATGTATTTGGTATGACATTTCTGGAAATGTATTTTCGAAAACAATTATAAACTTATAATATAAAATTCAAAATGCATATTTGACTTTTTAAGTATTTTCAATGAAAATTTTGGAAACACTGAAAACATGGAAAATGAGCATTTAAATAAAATTTAAAAATAAAAATTTAAAATTCTAACAAATTAAATTTAAAAATTTTAAAAAGATTCAAGAAAAATTAATTCAAAAAATAGAATTGATAAATTCTAAAAAATAAATTTTTTGAAAAATCAAAATCTGAAATTCTAAAAAAGTAAAAAATTCTAGAAATTTTTTGAAAAAATAGTTCAAGCTCTTAATAATTATTTAAATAAAAATTCTTAAAAAACATTTAAATAAACATAGATCAACGTTATTCAGTCCACGTGAGTAATTTTTATTTTATTCCTATATTTTGAACTCATTTTATTATTTATTTTTATTTTACTTTTGTAGTGAGAAAGAATGCTGAAAGATTCACTAACTTTAAAATGTATATATTACTTGTCATAAAATAATTTTTTAAAATTTCAAACCAAAGATGTTTCTAATTTTTTGTTTTGAGAAATAATTTTTTAGGATGACAAACCAAACGCGTTTTTAGAAATCTTAAAACCGACCCTCAAAATAGAAGACTGTAAATGAACTCAAAACTAAAAATTGAAAAATTAATCGAACATTACCTAAATTTCTTGTCTTGAGGTACTATACTGATTTTGTAGTAGTTTAGAGATAACTGCTATTTGTTTTTAAATCACAATCCTCAAGTCGAAGATCATCTTTTTTCTGTTTGTAGACATGATTTACTTTTGGTCCAAAGTTTGTAGTTTTGTGAACTTTGCAGAGTTTCAGTTAGATAACTCTAAATGTTAATAACCGAATTTTTATTGGTGAATATAGTTCTGAACCTGTTTTTATCTGTTTTTATGCTGGTATGTGATTGTTACTAGTTGGCGTTGTCTCATGTCCACTATACACATGCATGTGCATTTTAGTTAGTGATTGATGTATATGCAAAGCTTGCAACCTGAAGGGGTTATTCATTGTTTCACAGGGGCATCGTGGTTGCGTAAATTCAATGGCTTGGAACTCAACAGGCTCTCTCTTGATATCAGGATCTGATGATACACGGGTATGATACTGACATCAACCCAATGGAAGACCTTGGGCCGTGGTTCTATGTGTATAAGCTTCTTGATATGTGTTTACTACATTGAATGATGAACCTAACATGGAATTTTGTGTATGTTTGCTCCGTTTTATTACATTTTTGACCGAAATTGATGAACACAGAAAGTTAAAAAAAATGCAGGCAGTCATATCTACAACATTTAGCCCCTGTTTGGTATAGATAAAAATCAGATTTTTAGTATATTTTGATAAAATTTGATGGAATGTGTGGTTAAAAAGTTGTGGATCCTATGAAATATGTGGTTAAGTTAAGTGTTGACTTTGAATTGGATTTTAACCACTTTTCAGTGAAACCTAACTGGGGCTTAACAATAATGCTCTTCCATGAGCGTGTTAACCTTTAAAATCGTTATATCAACACACACTAAAAAAAAAATTAGAAAAATTCTATCAATTTGATTGTTGTAGAGATAGTTCTACAAAAAAATGATTATATTGAAGACAGATAAGGAGAATATGAAATTGGTGTGACATAGGATTATGAGTGCCTATCTTTAAGCTGTAAGCTTAAAAATTATTATTGAAGTCTTTGTATAGGTTACATATTCAATGGTCAATGGTCATTTATGGAAGAAATATAGGTGGTTACTTTGAATAGGGTGAGGGATATTTGAAAAACTGGAGATCAGTTAAGTAGAAACAAAATCGCAAAAAGGAGATGAAATAAATAGCTTAAAGAAGCAAAAACTAGTTAAAGAAAGAAAACACGAATAACATTTTTGGAAGTACGAAATAAGTACTAAAATGCCCTAATTTCCTGGAAGCCTAACTTCCTTATTCCAGCTTAGGGACTTGATTGTTATAACTCATAATTAATTGTATTTAATATAGAAGGTTTCCTTTTGGCACCTAAGCTGTTTTGAGAATCATCTTTTTCCTTATGAGCAGGTTCTGCCCTTAATATTCTTTTATCCTTCTGACAGAAGGTTTCAGTTTGGGGCTTAATTAATTGATGAAACTGATGCATAGAGTGTATATAACTGGATTTAAGTTGAGAAATGGTCCATATTTTTTGCAGCTTAATGTTTGGTCATATTCAAGCCGCAAACTTTTGCACTCCATTGAGACAGGTCATTCTACTAACATATTTTGTACAAAATTCATTCCTGAAACTTCAGATGAATTAGTTGTTTCTGGAGCAGGAGATGCTGAGGTAATGTTTGATGGCTGATTCAAAATGTAAATCTGAGCTGTTAATTCGGTTCAGTGGTTTCTATATTTTGTACTTTAAGCCAGCTTCATATTTTGCAGGTCCGCCTCTTTAATTTGTCACGTCTATATGGGAGAGGATTGGAGGAGAGTGTTATTAGCCCATCAGCACTTTTTCAATGTCACACCAATAGGGTCAAAAAATTAGCTGTAAACTCTTCTCTCTGTGTCTTAGAAGTGGGTATATCATGTATTTAATTTGACTATTAATACTGATTTCCATTTCTATTCTGCTTTTAGGTGGAAGTTGGAAACCCTAATGTGGTGTGGAGTGCCAGTGAAGATGGGACACTGAGGCAGCATGATCTGCGTGAGGGTGTTTCATGTCCTCCTGCTGGGTCCTCTCACCAAGAATGTCGTAATATTCTTGTCAGTTCTAAGTCCTCATATATTTCCGTTTTCTTCCTTTGCTTTCTTCCCCAGGCTCAGTGAAATGATGAAGGGGCATGTTACTCTATGGCCTCCTAAACATTTTCATATTGTTTTGAGCATATCATGAATAAATTGTATCGAGTGGTGCTGCTGTTTAGAGGATTTTAAGACGCATCTTACGATAGCATAGCCCAATTTTTTTTTTATGGTTTGTACCCCAATGTAAACCAAGAAAGAGGAAGTTGGTGGGAAGAAAACTCAAAGCATTCAACCCAAAGGTGTCGTTTTTCTTGTAGCTCGGCCAATTTTCCCCCGTCCGTGGTAAATGACCATGGCCCAGATTTCAGCTTATTTTTTCTTTTTGCATCTGGGATCAACTATCATCATCATATACATGTCTCTCTTTCTTTGTTCGTCAAGGCAGTATCAACCACTTTTCTTTCCACCCCATCTGTGTGTATAATCACCAAGCTGCAGCCATGGAGGATTTCACATCGAACAACAGTTTGTATTATCATCCTATAATGGAAGATGCCACTAGCTCTAACATGAAAGCTAACAGATGGCCTGGGGGGTAGAAGGTCATAAGTGAACATAGACCACCATTTGTTGCCAGTATTTTATCTTAAAATCCAAAGAAATAAAATTAATACAAGATGTGTTATTGGTTAATGGAATGACTTGGAGTAACAATTGGTTGGTTCGTTGATAATATTGACTGCCATATCTCCACGGAAACTAGAGAGCGAGAGAGGAAGGCATTGCAGTTGACACAGAGATTGAAGCATTCAGGAAGGTATTAAGAAAGTCGCCCTGTATGAAGGACTTTGATCTGAATGAACAGAATAACTCTTTTTTTCATGGACGTGATGTATCAGAAAAGTTAGACTAGATGCTGTTACGCTAATTTCCATTTACTAGGAAAGGGAGCCTCCATCCATCCACACGCCCTCAACAGATACACATTTTCTGTCAAGATGATTTGATTTCTTTGAGACTCTTGGCTTATTTTGAGCATGATCTGCAGTGGCGGCTGCTTAAGTGTTTTCTTTATATTGGTTAAACAAAAATTGAATTTTCTTCTCCTAGCTGTCTCTTTTATTTACATTAATGCCCATTATAAAATTGTTAGTATATACATATATTGAAAATCTTTATCAGGAGGATTGCTAGTTAAAATATTTTACTCCTTGATGGCAGCTTGATTTACGTTGTGGAGCTAAAAAATCATTGGCAGATCCTCCTAAGCAATCACTTGCTCTGAAGTCTTGTGACATCAGTCCTACTAGGCCTCATTTGCTCCTTGTTGGTGGGAGGTACTCAGCGATTAACTCAGTTGTACAGCAATTATTTGTTTTTCCAACTAATCACTGTGGATAATGCTTGCAGTGATGCATTTGCTCGTCTGTATGATAGACGAATGCTGCCACCATTGTCATCTAGTCAGAAAATGTTGCCGCCACCTCCTTGTGTTAACTACTTTTGCCCAATGCATCTTTCTGACTGTGTTAGTCCACAATTATCTTGCATTTGAGCACTCTGTAATTTGTTATAAAATGCATCTTAACATTTTTGCTTTTATTTATATTTATTTTTTTCTATCAGCTAATAGATGCATCACAATCTTCCAATTGTAAGAACATGGCCTTGATGTGTTGGATATGGAACCCTTTTAAGCAAATTATGCTAGTGTTAGTGCGTATTTAACATATTGGTCTTCACTTGAAAGTTTATATATGCGAAAGGTGGGTTTTCCCATTTTTTCTCGCGCTTTTGGGAGATCTTATGACCCTTTTAAGTCATACATATTGCAAAAGAACAATGACAATGGTATTTGAGTTTGACCTCTTTGAAAAGCATTTTACCTAAAATATTTGGTTCTCTATGAGTTATGCCAATGTACTACCCACATACATACTGGAGTTTGCAGTGATTTTGAATGTTGGATCAAGCAAAGTAATTTTGGACAGGCTACTCTCAGAATAGCATTGACATTGGAAGAGAACAACGATCTTTTTCTGTATTAGCAGATCATGAGTATCATTTTCAATCTTGGTCAAGATATTGGACAAGAATGCTGACCAATGAATTTATACGTGCAAGATTTATCAACACAGTGACAATCTACTTGAATTATAATTTGAGATGGACCATCTTTCTATATATGCTTTGCTTCAAAAAATGTGGTACATCACCTGTCTCATATTGCTGAGTTCTCTCTCTTTTTTAAATAGACCAATCTCATTTCTGAGGTGCATCAATTATATATCTATTTGGTACACACCAAGCATATATGCAAACATACAGATTCTCTCTCTCCCCGTGCGCTTGCTTGCGCACGTGCACACACAAAATCTTTGTTGCCTTCATGTGAGTATATATTGTCACTTTTAGAAATTGGAATTCCAGTAGCAATATATTATCTCATCCTTCTTTCAGGGACATTCGAGCTTGCATCTTACTCACGTCACTTTCAGTACTGACAGAGAGGAGGTTCTTATTAGTTACAGTGGGGAGCATGTGTACCTGATGGATGTTAATCCTGGTATGTGTTTGAAACCTGAACTCTCATAAATTGGAAACTATGAAGTATTAAGCTTTGTCTCAACACATCGCATGCCTTCAAAGATCTCCAGTCTAGTTATGTTGCAAATAGCAATTTTGGTTGTTCTAGATGGATGGTCTGGAGCATAAAAATATTTCTTCTCTTTCGTACTCTATGGATTCTGATAACTGAACTTTGTTGATGATCTTTAGATTTGGTAATGACCAATTGACCATAGAATGTCTTTTTGAAATGTGGACATCACTTCTTGATTTTAACATTTGTTCAACTTCTTTTGTTGATTTTTTTTTTTTCCCTCTTCATCTTGATGTTGTTATGTTGGCATATCTATGCTTCTCCACCCACCATTCAAAGATCTGAATTAAGCTTTTTGCAGAGCTAATATTTTGACTCTGACTATATTATCTTATTAGACCTGTGGATTACTAATTCATAAATACTTTATTCCCAGCAGCTCCTGGAAGTGAAATGAGGTATACCTCAGGAGATGTCTCAAAGATTATGAGCTTTAATCCCATGATCAGCAGAGTAGAATCGCTCTCATCTGTATCTGGTGTATTTTTTAATGGTTTTCCTGTAAGAAACCGAGTGGCTGCCAAGGTATGGATCCTTTTTCTACTCAAAGTCAATATGGGGCCCTCACAGGTTCTGGTTTCTGAATTAATTTTGATTTCTGTTTTCCCAGCTTGACAAGTGCAGAAAGTTGGTTCAGATTGCAGAAAAATCCTTAAAAGAAGGAACGGATTTTTACTATGGAGTTGAGGCTTGTAATGAAGTTTTGGATGGTCATGGTCATGAGATTGGACCTACTCTAGTACATGAGTGTTTGTGTATACGTGCAGCCTTGTTGCTCAAGGTTTTTCAAGAACTACACGTCTCATATGAATAATGTCTAGCCATGTTCTCTCACTGTTCCTCTACTTAACTGATTAACCATTCCTTTTTTTACAGCGGAAATGGAAAAATGATGCATACATTGCTATCAGGGACTGTCATAGAGCTTGGAAAATTAATCCTTCTTCATTTAGAGCATTGATTTGTATGTCTGAGGCATTATCACAGGTAAGTAAATGATATTCATAAAACTTTTGGGACTTGGTCTTGAATCAAAAAGTTCTAGCCTCTAGGACAGTTTTCAGATATGGGTTGTTTTGACTCTGCGCTTATATTGCATTGCATCTGTTGGTTGGTTCCTTGTATAGCCTTGAAATATGTTCTGTAGAATTTGGAAGAGATTGTTTGGATGGAAGTTTATCAGGAAGTGTATATAATGATATTTTCCACTTAATGCCTCTGTGTAGATCATTGATAGCCTTATCTATTTCAACATATAATTTTTTTTTTTTTTTTTGCATATAATCAATGACGAGGCTTGATTATTCTGGATCTAAGATTATATATGGCACCAGTATGCTTCATATTTGAATGATGTAATTTTCTCTATCTGAATCTGGTGTTGCTGACTATGGTCTTCTTCTTCATTGTAGCTGGGGAAACATGAAGCAGCTTTGGAGTTTGCTGATGCAGCTCGATCTCTGGCTCCATCTGATTTTGAAGTTGGAGAAAAGGTGGACAACATAAAAAAGCATATTGCTGCAGGTTCGCAGTGCTTCTGCTATATGGATATAAAAAATGTCTTTGTGATGGTCATGAATGTGATAACAATCTCGCATATATATTTGTGGGTTAGGGCGTTTCTTCTAGCAAGTTGGTTCTTGGTTCATCTAAGCATAATGTGATCATGGTTAGAATATTTTTTTTTTTCACATGGTATCACTTAGCATGAATATACTGAAACACTTTACAATCAATCCAATGCACTTCCCCGTTTTAATTATCTGGACTAAATAAATATAAAAATAAAATGGAAGGTCGAAAAATCTTTCTAGACGATAAAGGCTGATTGGTAGAAGTAACTTGGTGAACGTCTTAAAACATCGACTCCACAACTTCATGAGTGCGTTTCTTTTACTTCCCTCTCTGCCCTCACACAAAAAGGGGAAAAGGATTTCTCTCTTTCCCTGGCTTGGGCTACTTGTCAGGCTAGAAGAAACAATGCCTGCTATTTCTATATTCTTGAAATTGATGGCCCACTGATGCTGATTGCAATAAGAACTACAAACAAAGAGAAGAAAGCAAAGAGAGAATTGAGGGAAAGATTGTAGTTTTTATTCAATAATAATCAAGTGTCTCATTACAATCAATGGGCCTCTTTAGGTTAAAAACACGACTAACAAAGGAAATCTCGACTACCAAGGGAAATTAGGATTTTCCTTTTACAAAAATCAATTTACCAAAATGAATCAAATGTGATAATGGAAACTTCTATTGTAATTGATGTTAATTTCTTTTACGCCTCGAATATACTTTCCAAGTTGCATCATTCCCCTCCGGTTGAAATGAACTCGACTCCAGCGAGGTATAATTCAGATAGGCATCCAAGAACTTAGCATCCAACTGACGGAACTCATCTTCAGTAATCCATGTAGCATTGCTAGGTGGACCATCCTTCCAACACACTAGAAACCTACGAAAGCCACGATTCTGGGAAGCAACAATCTGATCGTTGAGCACCTCATCAATGATATCTTGTAGAGAAAGCGTGGTAACAGGTGCTTGAGGAGTCGGCCGAGCAGACTGTGCTACAGAAATATTAGACGACAACACAGGAGGCTCGAACGTGCCTCGATAAGAATATGATCAGCAAAAGCCTGAGCAGAGGCAATCGAACAAAAATCAGTAGGCAAAGAAACAAGATCAAGTGGCTGATGTGGAGGAAAACTTTGAACAAACTCGAAGGGGCTATGACCAGTAGACCTATTAACAGAATTATTGTAAGCAAACTCAACAGTGGACAACACAAGATCCTAATTACCTAGTTTGTCCCCAACCAAGCAACGAAGTAGATTACCTTAACTACGGTTCACAACTTCAGCTTGACCATAGGTCTGGGGTGGAAAGCAGACGAAAACTGTTGTCCCAAACAGTTTCCACAGTGTCTTCTAAAAGTAACTAACAAACTTAACATCTTGATAAGACACAATACTAACCGGAAGCCCATGAAGACGGACTTCTTTGGAGAACAACTTAGCGATATGGGACGCATAAGAAGATTTGGAACATAGAATGAAGTGCGCTATCTTGGAGAACCCATCGACTACCACGAAAACGGAATCATGACCTATAGCAGTTTTAGGTAGTTTGAGAACGAAATCCATACCAAGGTCATGCTAAGGAGTATGAGGAACGGGAAGAGGAGTATACATCCCAATATTTTGACGCTGTGCCTTACCCAATTGACACGTATGACATTGAAAGACAATGCTGGCAACATCTTTCTTATGGGAAGGCCAATAAAATCGATCTTCAACTTAGGCGATAGTTTTATCTGGACTAAAATGGCCAGCTAGCCCCTGCATGTGGTTCCCAAACCAGGAAGTCACGAAGTGAGGTACGGGGAATACACAACTTGGTTCCCTTGAAAAGATAATTATCTTTAAGCAAGAAAGCAACATAGTCGCGAGAAGGATTATGTACGAGTTCCTGAAAGATGATGCCAAAGTTGGGACAACTAGGGTATTTGTCCTTCAAGCACTCAAATACCACCACAGTAGTGCTCATAGAATGAAGCACCGTAGTGATACGACTAAGAGCATTAGCCGCTTTATTTTCGATCCCGGCTCGATGATGGAAAACAAGTGTACTCTTGAAAAAATTCGACCTATTTAACATTTCGCTAACTTAAATGATAAGGTAATGAAATGCCTAATGGTCACAATAAAGAACAAACTATTGAGGCAATAAATAATACCGCCAGTGACGGAGAGATTGAACAACGGCGCAAAACTCCTTGTAATAGGTAGAATACTTCTGCCTAGCCTCGTTTAGTTTTTCCCTAAAGTAAACGATGAGAGGTGATCATCTTGACTTGAGACACTACCTATGCCTACATCGGACGCAATACAAGCGAACTCAAAAACCTTAGAAAGATTCGGGTGGCATAACACAGGAGCCTCGATCAACTTTTGCTTAACGGCTAAGAAGGCTCTCTGGGTTGAAGGTGTCCAACGAAAATCCCCTTTCTTCATACACTCAGTAATTGGAGCAGTGATAGAGCTAAAGCCCCGAATGAATCTCCTATAGAAGGATGCTAAACCATGAAAGCTACGAACCTCAGTCAACATGGAGGGAATGAACACTTTTTAAGGTTAGCATACTTCTGTATGGAATGAAGAGTAAGGAAAACTTGTCGAAGGTGATCTAAATAAGCCTCTTGCGATCAACTATAAATCAAAATGTCGTCAAAATAGACACAAGAAACTTTCCAATAAAAGGACGCATGACATTGGTCATGACCTGTATGAAAGTGCTAGGTGCATTAGACATTTCAAAAGGCATAAACAACCATTCATACAAACCATCCTGGGTCTTAAATGCCGTTTTCCAGTCATCTTGCGGTCTAATCCTTATTTGATGATAACCACTCTGTAGATCGATCTTGGAGAACCATAAAGATCTTGCCAACTCATCTAACATGTCGTCAAGGCGTGGAATATGAAATTGATACTTAATAGCGATTTTGTCTATGGCGCGATTATCACCACACATGCGCCAAGAGACATCTTTCTTTAGGGTCAACAAAACTGGAACCGCACAAGGGTTGAGGCTAGGGCAAATAAAGCCTTTATCAAGTAAAGCCTCAATTTGCCTATTGAGTTCAGCTCACTAAGCCGGATTCATCCTATAGTGGGGGGGCGATTTGATAACTGGGAACTGGGGACAAGAATGTTGAATATCTCTCATAGGAGGAAGCTCATCAAGTAGGTCAGCAGGGGTAATATCACTACTCTTCTAGCAAAGGATTGACCTCGGGTGAAAAGGCGATGTTTGAATCAAATGAGAAATGTGAACAAACTTTGCTAGATAAGGCAAACATGAGCCCATTGTTATGACCTTTGTGCTCAAAGTCTTCAAGGGACAAAAACTGAATCTGGAAGTCCGCAACACCTTTGGGTGTCGAGATGGGTGTTGATTTTCTCGAGGGACTTAAGAGTTTAGCTGGGAGTAGACGAATAGATTTTCCATTATGGACAAATTCAATCGTGTTGTCACTTCCAAAGTGCCTAACATCATGATTGTAAAGTCAGGGGCATTCCAAAAGGATGTGAGCAACATCCATTGGTAAGACATCACAGTAAATGTCCTCCGAAAAGAGTAGACCCGGCTTCAGGGTACAAGACAACGATGAGTGACGGGCAACAAAGTTTGATCCACCCACGCCACCTTGAAAGGTCTAGGATGTGGTTCTGTTTTGAAGCCAAACTTGGCCACAGCAGATTTGGATACGACATTAATAGTGCTACCATCGTTAATTACCAACTTGCATGAACGAGAGTTATACGGGATATATGTATGGAAGATAGATGTTCATTTCCACGAATAAGAGTCAACAAGGGTGGACAGTATGCATTGCGTAACTGTGACAACAGCCGCATCGTCCTCATAGCACTCAAATTGGTCAAGATCCTCATCAAAATGATCAATAGGGTCGACTACGAAACATTCATTTCCTGGCGTTGGAAGTAGAGATTCCATATCAAGGGCGAGGGCACGATTTGGACATTAAGAGGCAATATGACCTCGAGTGGGACAATTATGACACAATTTAAGATGTAGGGCCTCGAGAGGTGGGGGGAAGCAGGTTGACCTCTAGAGTAGTCGCGAGGAGTAGGAGTAGATGAAGATCCAATAGCCAAGCGGGTTTGGATCGACGTAGGGCCACTACTGAGAGCACTGGTCGGAGGAAGGTGGGAGAGACGAGGGACAGATAAGGTAGGAGGGCCACACCGCAAATAGGAGGAGCGAGAGTACCACTCGTGTTTGAGGGCTTTGTGGAAAGCATCTTCTAACGAATCAGGATTGAGTACAAGGATTTGATGTTTGAGGTCAGGTCTTAAGCCCTTAAAAGGAAGCTAGTGATAGCGACATCCTCGGGTTCTGCAAGGCCGGAGCGGTAGTACAATAACTCATCAAAACGGGTTCTCTAGTCTGACACAGTCGAGGAGTTTTGCCTATCATTTAGAAGACGTTCTAAGAATTGAGAATGATGATAAGGCGGGATGTATTTCTCATTAAGTTTTAATTTCATTTCTTCCTACATAGTAATAGGCTGACCTAAGCGTTCGAGGGATTGTGTCACTGTCTGCCAATAACGCTTAGCAAATTTGACAAGTTTCATTTTGGTGAAACGAATACGCTAATAATTAGGCATTTGGTATCGGTCGAAGTATTCTTTGATTGCATCGCGTGCCAATCAAGAAAGGCTTCGGGGTCTAGGCGACTATCAAATTCTGGAACGTCTATTTTTACTTTCCTAGTGACATCATCAACACGTCCCTATGCTGTTCAAAACGTGGGGGTGGAGGGCGAGGAGCATTATTGATAACTGGGTTACGAAGTTCTGGATAGAGGTTGTGTTGTCGAGGACCAAGATTGTGTGGATTAGGTGGTATGCCATCTGGTGTACGACGGAGTAGGTTATGGACGTTTTGACCCACGGTAGAGGAATCAGAAGAATCAATCCACAGGGCGTTTTCTTGGATTTCGAGATGATTGTTCAACCTGTTCACTAAGGCGGTGGAAGAGAGATTTAAGCTCAGCTAGATCAGATTTCACCGTCACGTCAGTGGAAAGATTAGCAACTTGCTATAAGAGTGCATTATGAGACTGCTTAAGATCCTTTAGATTCATGTTGTTACCGAGGGTGACTAGTTCAGTGATGATATTAAGCAATTAGGTTAATTATGAGCACCTAGGGTTTTTTTTATTTTTTTTGATATATATATATATATATTATTATTTTTTAAATGGAACTAAAGCAAATTACTGAAAAGCCAAATTACTTAAATAAAAGTAACGTTTTCAAAAGCAAAATAAACCCTTACCAAAGTTACACCCAAGAGCAACTGGAGATGAGGCGTCGGTGATTGGTGGTGAATTTGGTGAACTGGTAGTGGAACGAGACAATCTGAATATAGGCGGTGTACCAACAGCTATTAGAAGAACAGTAATAGTGGGCTCAACGGTAATGGTGAGGTTGGCAGCAATAGGAAGCAACAACAAGTGTTGAGGGACTGGATCGAAACTCAACAGTTATAGGCAGCGATGGTGTTAAGAAGCGAAAGTAGGTTGTCCTCATGGTTCAAAAGCAGCGATGGACCATGGAGTACAGGGAGAGTACAACAACAACAAAGGGGAGGGACGAATCAGTGGTGTTGGCAGTTGGTTGGGCGAGATAGACAGTAGAGGAGCAAGTGCCGACGTGAGAGATGCAGGTCGACGGTGTGAGAGGGTTAGGGTGGCGTAATGGGCTGAGTGTGTGGATGGTGTTTTTGGGCACGTTTGGAGAGATGCTATTTTTTTTTCTGAAGATTGGTGTGGGCTGATGTGTATGGATGACGGGTCAGTAACGTGTGGTTAGGTTTATGGCTGGGGGCTCAAGTTGATTGATGTAGTGGGCTAAGATCCGTTTCTTTCGGTTTGGGTTTAAGATTTGGACTTGGGCTTTATCAGAAGTTTACCCTCTTATGTAACAGCAACATAATTCTTTTGCCTGGGCTGAACAGGTATAAAACTGACTGCAATTGGGTTTCACAGTTCTTCCTTTTTTTTTTTTTGGGAACCAGATGTTAGAAAAAAAACACAATGGCAGTGGAACAATTCCTCTCTCTCTCTCTCTCTCTCTCTCTCTCTTGTTGAGCACGCAAATTAAAAACAAAACAGAAGCAAATAGTTGCTGTTGCTGTTGAGCCTGAAGATGGCCTGGGAGGTTGGTGACTGTAGGGACTGACGGGTAGTCGTAGGTGGAGAATTGGTTTGGATGGGTATGGATTTAGGTGGCTGCTGTAAAATCAATTCGTTGTCGTCACTGTCACGCGCAACACTTTAGTCAGAGGATGGCGTCATGCTCTGATACCAAATTGATGCCGATTGCAATAACAAGAACAATAAAGGAGAAGAAAGCAGAGAGAGAGAATTGAGGGAAAGATTGTAGTTTTTATTCAATAATCAAGTGTGTCTCATTACAATCAATGGACATCTTTATATGAAAATTAGGATTTTCCTTTTACAAAAATCAATTTACTAAAATGAATCAAATGCAACAATGGAAACTTCTATTGTAATTGATGTTAATTTCTTTTACGCCTCGAATAGACTTTCCAAGTTGCATCACCCACTCTTCCTGCAAGGTTCATCGACTACCATGTTTATCTGACCTGCACATAATGCATGCACCTTTGTAAAAGCTTTTTCCCTAGTTCTTCTAGGTGCATTGATAGCATTCTGCTGGCTCTGTTCCATGGCGGATATTAAATGTATCTTTTTTCATTGATTGGTAATCCTAATTCTCTCTTGTAGTTGTCTTGTCCAGTTTCAACTGTCAAATGTTACAGTTGTGCTACTGAGGAGAAATGAGAGTTAATATTTTCAAGAGAATAGAAAATATGTATTTCTTTTCATCGATTGGTAATCCTAATTCTCTCTGGTATTTGTCATGTCAAGTTTCAACTGTAAAATGTTGCAGACTGCTATTGAGGAGAAATGACAGTTAATATTTTTATGAGTATTGCAGAAACTTATACAAGTTGTCAATAATTCTGGTTCTGTACTTGTATTATTAACTAAATATACACTTAATGGCAGAAATTGAGAAAGCTAAAAAGGAAAACGATAGAGGATCTAAGTCCGTATGTCGAGCAGGAAGTGTACTATCTATGAGTGATATAATCTATCGTCCCGAGGGAAATGGTGATGCTTCACAAGATGGCCCTGAAAGAGAAGATTCGGACTTAGATGAAGAATTGGAATTTGATTTTGAAACATCAGTATCTGATGAAGGACATGATTTTGACTCTAATGTTCTTCATGGAAGTTTAAATTTTAGAATCCACATGAGAGGTGACTCAGCAACAGAAACTGGAAGACCAAATGGTGCTTCTGGGTTGCCTACACCGTCATGTCAAAGCGATAAAGTACCTTATCAGGTTTTGATTCTGCTATTCACTTTATAAAAATTTTGTTTTCACATTCTTGTCAAACCTATTTATATTTTTGCATCAACATTCTTTTAGGTATAAGCGAAAGGTTATCATAAAAAATGTAAATGCCTATAAATCTTCTGCAATTTTTAGTATTATTCTCTTTGATTTTATTTGATTATGTGGGTACTACTTGTTGGAGTATTTTTGAGATCCTCCATGTTTCCACCGCAACGGTTAAATTTCTTCCTCCATGTGATCGTGTACTTTCTCTCTTTTCCATATGCGACATTCTCTCTGTGTCTTGTTTCATTGATTTATTATGAATATCGAAGTCCAATGCTACTCAAAATACTTGGTTTAAGTTTGATGACCTATTTGCTCTTCACATTAGATATGTAACATTTTCTTTAGCTACTATTTCATTTCATTTATATATTATATCTGGTTTTCCTTAATTGACTTCTGTTCATTTTGCAGCCTGAGACAGTGACAGATATGAAACAAAGATATGTTGGCCATTGCAATATAGGCACTGACATAAAACAGGCTAGTTTTCTTGGTCAAAAAGGTATGTCTGAGATTTTCTATGTAACGTTTCTGAATCATGCGTTTGTGAAGAGATAAACTACTTGTGAAAAAAGGATCATGTGCTTTATTGTTGCCAGTTTTACCTCGTGCTCTGGGGTAGGTTTTCTTTTAGTGCATCCTCTGTAGATGAAGCAAGGCAGAAACCTTATTTGCTAGAACCTCAGAACATACGCGCATAACTCTGATACTTGTATTTTTCTCGATTTTCTTTTCAATCACGCATTCTTCAATAAAATAATATTATACTCAAATCCAAAAAATTTCCTTATTTTTTTTACCACACATTCTCCATCAATCTACTATTCCAAAATACATTCTACACCGAAAAACCGAAAATGGGGCTCAAAGAAGCCCTAGATATAGAAAATGCTCTTAAGTATTAAAGTGTACGGGGTGGAATTGCTTGACCAATGCTAAATGATGGCATTAAATGAAGGCATTTTCTGTTCCTTTTTTTTTCCCCAAAGAATCAGCTTATCTTAATGCATCGAGTATGAAGCAGTTGGTTATTTTTTGCTCAACTGTGATGAAAGGCTTATAGTTCCTGTTTTGAAATTCCATTTGCAGATTTTCAGAAGGGATGAAAACATCTCATTGAATTCCTATACTACTACTAATCTTCGTGGTGGTCACAGTTCTCTACTATTGTATTTCTTTCATTTCATTAATTAGTTTTCGTTGTAATCAAACATTTTGAGGCTGTTATTGGTCAGTAAGTTCCACAGGTTGCTGTTAATGAAGTAGTTATTTTTTTTCCTTTCATTATAAGAGATGATTGATAAGTCTTTAGGGTTTAAGGTGTTGGAGATCGAAAACACCGCTTTCCGAAAATTTGTGCTGCTGAATATTGAATAAGGAAAACAGGAGTAAAAGAACTCTAGGTATATCTCCTGGAATCCCTTAGCACCACATCTAATGTAGGATTCTACCATGGAATCTGAAGAAAGCCATGGTACTATGTAAGAACACGTTAGGTTGATGTTCATTGAGTTGTAGAGAGTATATGTCTTTGTGTAACCTACGACATATATCCTATTTTAGTAGGACTTAAGAGCAAATCCAACTAAAACTTTCTTTTACAACTCCAAATTTATAATACCAAAACAAGACAGTAAATCAAATTACATAAATAGTTTGCAATTATCAACATTTCTATAAAACCTCGAGTGAGTAAATTAATGAAAATAACAAACTAAAATAAGGGCTAATAAGATCCATTTAAAATCAAATTGGAACTTTAATAAAGCCAAGTACTCTATCTTTTCTTTTTGGTACAACTAAGTCGGTTGGATAGAGGGAAAACCTCCACATACAAAACGAGTGCACATGCTAAAGCTGGTGCCTACGTCATAAAAGTCTGTTTAATATTCTATAAAGATAGAGAGACTGTTACTGAAAATGAAAAAGAAACAAAATGTTTCTAATTCTCCAATCCACGTCTTGGAAGGCCTTTCTCTATTTTCTCTACCTTTGTATTTCTTTCTCTTGATAAATGAATGAACGGTATCAAGAAGTAGACTACTTCAAATGGCCGAAAAAATTCTGCGGATAAAAATACTTGAGGTGAATGATGATAAGCTACAATTTGTGATTGATATTTGTATTCTGATAGCTATTAATGATGACAGACAAAAGTTTTAAAGCTTAAGAATCAAATTGAGATCTTCCTTGATATTTGTTCGTATCTTTTAATTCATTTGCCTCTTCTCATCTCTGTTTTAGTCTGGTGAGAAAGTTGTATAATGCGAGCAATGGTACTTCCAAAGGAACACTTTTTTAAGTTATTTTGCCAATGGTTAAACCTGACATAGAACGTAACAAGAAACACAGAGAGAGAGAGAGAGAGAGAGAGAGAGAGAGAGAGAGAGAGAGAGAGAGTTTTTGGGGGAGAGATTTTAAGTTATTTTGCCAATGGTTAAACCTGACATAGAACGCAAAAAGAAACACAGAGAGAGAGAGAGAGAGAGAGAGAGAGAGAGAGAGAGAGAGAGAGAGAGAGAGAGAGTTTTTGGGGGAGAAATAATCAATATTAAATCAATAGTCAAGTCTGCATACAAATGAAATCCTAAGTACCATATATAGGGAAAAGAAGTTAAAATTAAATGAACTTCTAATAACCAGAAGCTTAAAAAAATATTGTAACTAGACTAAGTCAATCTAAATAAACATGACCTAAATCAATCTCTACTTTAAAGTCCTATATTTATTCTTATCTTTGTTCCCCATCATACCCATTAGTCAATTTCTTGGCATGTTGACGACATGAGACTGCTGTAAAAGTTGCATTTGACAAGCATTTGAAATAGATTCTGATGACAGTTTAAGTAATGTCATTGTGCATTCTTTTCTTTATCAGGTGAATACATTGCTAGTGGAAGTGACGATGGTAGATGGTTTGTATGGGAAAAAAGAACTGGCAGATTATTAAAGATGCTGCATGGAGATGAAGCTGGTAATGTCCCCCCCCCCCCCAGGCCTAAATTTCAAATTTCCTATATTAGATCGTCAAACTAATGAGCTGCTTTTTACTCGTCAAGTTCCATAATTGAATATGAAATTTATAGATTGGTCAACCTATAGAAATGGTTCTACACTTGTCTAGTCTAGCCAAACCTACACTAAATCGCCAGCCTTTGCAATGGCGTAGTTTTATGTTATTAGATGCAAAAAAATCGATGGAAGGTACTCAGCTGAAAAAGATCTTACTGACAAAGGTTCAAGCAAACTTAGGATATCCTGACGTTTCATAGACTATTTATCTATCTAAAATGTCTGTTTGACCTGATGACTTGGAGGAAAATCTTAACCAGCGTGTGTTGGAAGACTATTACAAATCTTTGAATAAGGCTGCCCAATCAGACCCCTATTCTGTTCAGCGGAGACAGTTGAATTATCTGCTAGTGAGGTAAAGCATGGAGAAGAATAAGATTTGATTTTCTGAAATTGCTGGAAGTCCCTACCTGCTTGAGGCAGAATTGAAGAATCATAATTGTTTGGGAACAAAGATTCATTGTTAGGGATGGAATGTGTGGTTCTGCTATCCTAGGTTGCATCTAGGAAGAAGAAATGTTGTAATAGGGCATAGTATTGTGGTTTGGTTGGAGAGGAATTTCAGGGGATTTCAGAGCTATGTTGCTCGGACTCTCCAAAAATGGAGAAGTATCCGTGTCAACACGACACGACACGGATACTGACACGGGATATGGGTCGGATACTTGATCGTGCACTCGGACACGGCAACAGAGAAGACAGTGGACGGCGGAAATTGTGCAGAAAGAAAACGAAGAAGACGAAGAAGACGGCCAACAGGAGCTTGGCTGCAGAAAGAAGACGAAGACGACGATAGGTTTAGTTGGGTGCAAAATGTGCCTTTGTCAATCGTCCAATGAATAAGTTAGGTTTAGTGGGTGTTAAATGGGCTTTTGTGTGGCCAAATGAATAAGTTAATTATTAAGGAAATTATGTGGTTACAAAATTAAAATTGAATAAATGGTACAGAATTCAAGCCGCCAATTTACGTGAAGAATTTTTGATGTTTTAGTTTCTTTTTAACTGTTATTAACAATTACAATTGGGAAACAAAACATTATTTATATCATATTTACTTACTAATCAAGGTTAACAATTGAAATTGGGAATCAAAATTAAAATTGAATAAATGGTACAGAATTCAAGTAGCCACTTTACGTGTCTAATTTTGACGTTTTGGTTTCTTTTTAACTGTTTTTGCACCAGGTTTTATGTTCTTTTTAATGGATGAACTCTTGGAATATTGTAGTTGTTTGCTTTGATTAAATCATTTTTTAGAAAATAAAAAAATAATAATAATAAAAAATGTAAGAAGTGTCCCCGTACCCTTATCTAAAATTCGGATCTTTTTTAACCGTATCCCCATATCTTCATTTTTAAAATGAAAAGGATCCGACTCTTGGTTATGTACCCATATCCGACACCCGCACCCGAGTCCGAGCAACATAGTTTCAGAGCTTGCATGGAAAATATCTCTGTGATTCTGGTGATTAGAACTCTACGATGTAACCAGAGATGAAGCACGCTTATGAGGTTAGAAAGAAATCCTTTGCTCAGGCTGTTCATGGCTAAGGAGATGCAATTTATCACCCTGCATATGGGATTTCAGTGGAAGCCGATATGAACCAAGGACATCAGGGCACTTTATGAATATAAGGGTTTGAGTTGATATTAACAAAATAGCTATGGTTTCTCTTAAGTACAAAGGAAAGAAGATGATGTTACTGCTGTTACCTTCAGGGTGCTTTAAGAATTTTGAGTTGATATTAATGAAATAGCTATGGTTTATTTAAGTACGAAGGAAAGAAGATAATGTTACTGCTGTTAATACATATCCCTTTAATAATTTTAGCAAGTTGAATTGACGGGAAAAAAAACTTCTACGGATTGTGTCTCTTCAATAAAGAGAGGGTTATTTGATGGTTGGCACATTATGCACCCCCTTCCCATCTTTGTCCTTTTCTCTTTTGAAGTGGCATAGTAACTTTACCCTTTTCCTTTACAGTTGTGAACTGCATTCAGTGCCATCCATTTGATTGTGTTGTTGCAACTAGTGGCATTGATAGCACCATAAAGGTAAGATACAATATGGATTTTAGATGATTATAACTATTAAAATGTATAATATCTTATTTATTACATAATTCATGCAGATTTGGACTCCAAGTGCTTCAGTCCCATCCATTGTGGCTGGTGGAGCCGCAGGACCAGAGGCTCCAAATGTGTTAGATGCTATGGAAGGCAATCAGCGCAGATTATGCCGCACTCGTGAAACATTTTTGTACGTTTAGTAAATGTTCGAATTTTATTTGCATGCTGGTCTCGGTTTCTGTTACTTTCCTGTTTTCACTTTGTTACATCACTATCATCACCAACATGACTGTCGTCGTGGATTATCCACATTGCTAGATGTTCATGCAAAAACTGCTGGTCCAATATGATGTTTTCTTTGCTTGGATTACTTTGTTTCATACATTAAGTTGTTAGGTTTTATAAGTAAAGCCTTTAATGTTATGCTGGAATGCAAGATAAAATTGTTTTATATTGTTCTCTTTGTAATTACAGTGTTAACCACCATGATTTCTCTATAGGAAGTAAGAAATTACAAAAAGAGACTAAAATTTGAATATTGACACGTTCTCCATACTCAAAAACCAAAAGTAACAATTTCTGCTACTAAGATTGGAGAGCCTCCAGCTCCTTTCTAGAACAGTTTCTGTATCTCGCGGCACTGCACTTTTTGATGTCTCTTACATGGTCCTACGCATTAAGGAATCACCAGAGTCTTTGCAGTTTGTCTTTTGACTCATTGTTATAATTAAGGTTTCTTATTTTCCTTGTGAACTAACATGCAATTTGAATCTTGTTAGCAATAAGGTAAACGAAGAGCAGAGTCAAAGGAAAACAAAATCAAAGAAATTTGTAATGGAAACTTGTGTTTGGTTAACATTGCATTTTCTCAACCTTTGAAATCATAAATTGAATAATAAATTGTTGCCCATGGATTACAGTGGCTCAGTTGTTGTTGACTGAAGGAGGTATTTATTGAGGAAAAAATGAGTTGAGCATTTCAATTTTTTTGAAAAATTGTCTTTTGCTTTCTGTGCAACAAATTGGAGGGAGAGAGTTTGGGAGGTCTTCCCAGGAAAAGGTGGTTTCAATTTCGGGTGGGAGTGAGGAGATGTGTTTAGCCACATAGGATCATACTAGGTGATAGCCACTTATGTTCTCAGCACTGTGTTTGAGTTGTTTGATCCTTTTCTGGCTTTAGGTGTGAAATCTCATGGGACTCCCTGGTGATGCCTACTTTCTTCTCTCTCATCACAGTTTTGCAATTTTCAGTACTATGATATCTAATATTTCTGCTTGGCTAACTTATTTTATTAAAATTCCTTAACCAAGAATATATGAAGCAAGATTTAGTTACTGTTGCTGGGAGGACCATTCCTTGGATTAAGAACATTTCTTTTCTTCTTGTTCTTGAAAATTTGGTGATCTAACCTTTAGGGCTTTATACCTGTCTCATGACCCATCTTTTATGCTTTTTAAAAATAAAAAATTTCTAGAATAAAAAATTCTCTCCTTAGATTTGGCGAGAAAATATGATTGATAAAAAATCATATTAAAGCATCTGCTGCTGCTTTTAGAATTGAATTTAATATTAGATTAAGATAAACCCCCGAGGTGGTTTCGATCAAATTCTTTCCCCAGTCAAATGAAGTATGGATAATTGATTGTAATGTTTAGGGAAATTTTAGTTACAATTACTCTTTTTTTTTTTTTTTAATCAAAGCAGCCTGTACTGTATTTACAGCATGTTATGGTTTTGGCTTGTTCTCTGTCATGTTGCATCCATTTCGACTGGTTCTAGTTAATTTATTGTTCAATGTCATATTAGGCCCTTTGAGATTTTGGAGCGGTTTCGGATGCATGAGTTTACTGAAGGAAGTTTGCATCCATTTGAGTGCACACAAAGCTGATCTTGTTTCTGCAATAGGTATGGTAAATTGAAACAAACTTGTTTCTCTTTTTGAATAGTTTTCGAAGCATCTGATAAGTGCTTGCTAGGCTAAGCTTTTAAGTGCTTAGTGGGTCCTCATGTGGTTAAAAAGTAGATAAAAGATGTGGATCATAAGAATGTAATCTATCTGAAACTAGATAATTAAGGGTTTTAATTTTTGAGTTTAAGATTCTAAATTAAGTTGTTCCTTTTGACTAATTTCCTGCATGGCAAATAAGAAAAAAAATTGGAACTCCTGTTATCTGTGTTCTCAATGTTGTGCTTTGGAGTGACAAAAGCAGAAAGGATAAATCATAGGAATCATACGAGGATTATAAATAATATAAAGCTTATTTGGTAGGTGTTTATAATCGGTTTATATTATAATAGACAGATAGAAATGAGTGGTAGGTAAGTGGGTAATACTTGTGGGTGGGTCCTACGAAATGTGTGGATATAAAGTTAGTTTGACCAAAAGTGTTAATATATTAAACACCTTCCAAACAAGGAGCAATATAAGCAGACATAGATTGATGTCTCTTTTGAGGGTATGAAATTTGCTCCGTGTTCAAAATCATATTAGAGCACAATAATTTAAATTTTATGCATCTGTCTGGAAAAATTATCTTTCATCATGGTTTCAGCAGGATGGTGAAATGACGAATTGAAGCACGTAGACATGCTGAAGTGCTTATGAGAAACAATGCAATTGTTATTACAGAAATGATCCATGTAAAGCTTTTGTAGCTAATCATTATACTTTTTTGTTAACAAGCTTTACATTCCCCTAAAAGATATGTAACAGAGAAATAAAGGTTTGTAAATAATTTCATTAATGTGCTTCACATAAAGGATTTTAGTCAAGTTGTTGATCTTGATAGTTTATTTGCTAAATGTCCTATGGCGGTTGCATATAATGTGTTATAAATAAAATATAATTTTACTGGTGCTAGTCGAGCGGGTTTGTCCTTTTTGTAATAGAATTTATATAATATTTTCTTCTTTTGAGTCTTCCCCAATTTAACTGATGTATTGCATATGCTGATATGTATTCATGAACATCAGCGCATTGCGGATTCCCGGCTTGTGTATGAAAGGGTTTGGTCCGTTTGGAGTAGTTTAACCTTCAATAGTCGCTCAGTCACTTAATGAACCAATAGTCGTTCCCGGTGAAGAGGAATTGTTAAAAGAGATGTGAATTGGAGGGATTTGTACTATTATGATGAGGTCTCTGTTGAAATTATGTAGTACGATTTGAGATGAATTTTCCCCCTCTTGCTAAAGTTAATGTTAGATGGAATTTGGTTACACTTGAGGCTTGCAATCATTTAGAAACGAGAGCATATCTGAAGGATCCAACTCAGTCGGGAAAGTTATATAAAACAAATTATTTTTTAATGAATGAAGTCTAGCCATTCTGAAAGGGGAAAAAAAGGTTGTTAAAGAATGTATCTGTGTTTAGTGTTGCTCTATTTTGACTTCAATATATATAAAGTCCTCAACTACGACGTAAAACAAAAGTACTATCTTTGACTAGAAGTCTCTCTAAAATATGTATACGAGTTGAAAGCAGGGGAGGAGGTAAGAGTGTAAAGATGTAGGGGTAAATTTTACAAAATTTTAATTGTGGGGGCAAAATAGAAAACTATTAAGGAATTTTTTGAAATTCTTGTGCAAAATCTTGGATTTGAAATTTAGCATGGGGGCCATTGATCCCACTGTAAATCTGCCTCTAGTTGAAAGAAGACATAATGATTATAATGGATGATAGAGATTATATTAAGTTTTTATTTGATGGCCATTATAAAGAGAAATTTGTAGAAAAATGATGTTTTCTGGAGAATGTGTTAAAAAGTAAGGAAATTTTTTGGATTTACATGCGAAATATTTTATTGTGTTTGAAAATAAGTATGATAAATAAGTTGTTTTGAAATAAAGAGTCAAACAGGGGCTCTGAAAACATTTCATATTTAAAGTCTTATTTTTTAAAACGTAATTAGTTTTTTTCTTTTTTATATAGATTTTTCAGTATTTTATATTATTTCTTCAATTATTTTCTTAATTTCCATTCCTAGAATTATTCTATATAAACCAGTGTTCTAAAAGGTGTAATGCGTGGCGATGCTGGAGGCCAAGCCCAGGTTTCACGG
>CAIGRT010128601.1:0-11109 GCA_903798405.1 Fraxinus platypoda
AACCGAACTTCCTTAATTTTTTAAACTTTTTTTTTTTTTTTTAATCTTAATCAAAATATTTTATTTTTTTTCTAAATAAATTTCCTAACTAATTAATTTAACCCATATCCAAGATATGATTTTCATATTTCTCATTTCCTACAAAGCCAACTTAATCAAATTGACCTAAATTTTACCAAAATGTCTTATTCTACTGTTGTGTCATTTCTGTCGTTCAAGAGAAATTGAATTCGAAGCTCGACTGCGTCTCTCTGCATTATTGTGAGCTCGCTATCTTCTTCTTTATGTGATTTTAATAGTCAAATATACGATCAACCCAACAAAGAGAAGCGCAAAAGATATCACGGGATTGGATTCCGTGATTTTGTAAGAGTTAAAATTGAATATGTCATTAGTTGCATTAATGAAGCGATGTAAATATTAAAAAAATAATTATTGTACGAAAATCGGGAACCGAATCTTCCTGAACGGTTCCATAATTAAATTTGGTTTAACAGTTGCACTTACTAAATAGCCAAAAATTTGAGTTTCGTTCGATTCAGTTCTCTTTATCGCCAAATTGAAACGAACCATATTCAGTCCCAAATTTGAGCATGTATGAACAAGTCATAAACATCAGCCAAACATAGACATGCAAGATAACTTTTGTACATAAAAATATTTATAGTCTTAGCAATCCTAGAATAATATGCCACCATACCATTTGACTCTGGTGGATATATAACTTTGATTTTAACCATACTTTCATAATCACTATTTATTATTATTCATCATTTTAATAATAAATTTTAAAAACCAAAATACGCATAAAAAAAAAACAAAAAAAAACACGCGAAAGAATATATTTTCCATGACTATTTTATCCCTCGAAAATCATCTCGGTTGTCCAAAAATGAAGACGTGCAGATGCAGTGAACGGTCCTTAAATAGAAAATCCATTAACGTCGTACCTCCTAGTTGTTGTGACACAATTGGGATGTAATTATTTCTCATTCTAAAAATTATAGTGGGAATCCAAAGTACAAAGTATGAGAAAGTCTGAAACATTATGATTAACATAAGTAATGGGCTTCAACTATAGTAGTGGGAAAAAGTCATTTGTACATGGAATGTTTGTCAGACTTGTAAAATTGTGATTGGATGGTTGGAAAATATCTTTAGCTCAATTGCCAATGGAATTCTGCCATGTGTTGTCTTTTAAAATAATAATAAAAAAAAAAATCAATGGTGACGCACTAAATTATTTGATGTAAGACTTGGAAAAGTTTTGGATCCAAGATTTGGATTTTGAGATCCCGTTTGAACCACCTTAATGTAGAATGAGAATGAAAAATATAGCCGTTATTGGGGCTCACACAAGAGATAGAAAATTTGAATTTAAATGTTGATGTGATGGATAACGGTCATATTTTTCATTTTAATGAGATAAAAAGGTGGACAAAACGGGGGCATAATGGGATGAAAATTGTATTTTTTAAAAAATTTAAAATTGTAATAGGGATGATATGTATAAAAAATAGTATGGATATATAATGTGTAAATGGAAGAATTTAATAACGATAATGTTGAAATGTAATGTGGATGAATATAGTATTTTTTTAAAATTTTAAATTTTATAAAGACAAATTTAGAGTTTAATAAATATATAGAAATGATAGATGAAAATAACGGCCCCTATTAAAATCCAAATTTTCCAATTGATGTCAGCCATACAAGGAATTAACATATTTTCAGCAAAAATATAAATCCTTTTTAGCGAACATCAATAAGAAAGCAAAAGGCAGTTTTATTTATTGAGCTACGTTCCAGCCTTATTCTTTAAAATTATTTTTCTCTCTTAACTCATTTCTATCCACACAGTCTTTCAATAAGATAATTTTGTACATTGTTGACGATAGAAATTTGATTACCAAATCCTCTCACCTAATCAAGATTTTCACCTCCTAAACTCACTAGTTTTGATGTCCAAACTTGGAGCAAGAGGAGAAATAGTTATTTGGGAAGAAAATATTTGAATTGCATACCTTTCTCTTAACAAATGGGGGTATTTCTAAATTTTCCTCAAAGTTTTAGGGTAATTCGATCATTTAAGGAGAACGACAGATGGCGGTCTCTTATGCTTACTTGTAACTGATTCTGTTAAGAGTGTCACATTTTATTCATTGGCTCACATATTATTTTATTAACAGTTTGTAGCCAGTTTGGATGGGGGAGGTTTGCCTTCTTTGGGCAAATCTTTTACGCCTTTGTTCTCTCGCATATTACCTTGTGCTTCGCTACAGTTGGCAAGTTTCGTGGAGTATATTTTGAGGTTTTAACAAATAATCCCCGAAATCCAATTTTATTATTCATATTAAATATAGGACTTCTTGTATATCTATAAACATGCGAGCTTGCCAATGTTTGCGCCTATTTTTGGGGAATAAAGCTTCTTGTACATTCTTTGGTTGACAATGTGGATGACATTGTGTGCAAATTCAAAAATGAATGGGCGGGAAAGTGTGTTTTGTTTTAAAACTGGCCACTCAAGCTTCGACACATGGCACAGTGTCAAATTTGATGTCAAAAAAAGTGTACATGTAGCATGATTGATTTTTGTGTGACATTGGCTATATTGAGGGGACTGCTATGATTGGTGTAGTTATTTGGGTGTACTACCGGGCCTGTTTACGCATTTTCAAGTTAGTGCATGCGCATTTAATGTGCATGTCAGTTACGAATAATCATGTTCGTTGCTTNGTACATGTAGCATGATTGATTTTTGTGTGACATTGGCTATATTGAGGGGACTGCTATGATTGGTGTAGTTATTTGGGTGTACTACCGGGCCTGTTTACGCATTTTCAAGTTAGTGCATGCGCATTTAATGTGCATGTCAGTTACGAATAATCATGTTCGTTGCTTTTGAACTTTCAATCAGGCACCCTTAATATCCGATGACCGTGATTTCCTGGATAATTTGGATGCCTGTGATTTATTTGAGTATGTAGTCTGATGTCTCACGTTCCTTTTTAGAACCTATAAATACTTTATTCCTTTTTTGTAGGTTTCTTCCTTACTTCTTTTTTGTGACTTTTTATCTTATTTATGCTATACATCTTCTCTTTGGTGGTTCTTCTTTAGTACCATGTTTTCTCAAAGCGATTCCTAGAATATGTCACATGTCTCAAATGTTGAAAGCTCAAGACCTAGGGATTCCTCCCTTGGTGCGCTTTCTTCTTTCGAAATGTCTCAATGCCCTAAGGCACAACCTCATTCAATAACGAACCCATCCATTTGTGACAATAACCCAAAACTTCTTAACCCAGAAGGTAGTTCCCAACTTGGGATTGTTGAGGTTCGTGCCATTCTAATGATTCGATCGGTTTGAATGCTAGCGATAGGGAAGCGTTTGAAGCATCAGAGTTATTTACAAATATTACAGAGAATGATTTAGGTGAAATTATGGACCGCTTTGGTAACCCTAAGAAGGATTTGGGTGAAATTAAGAACCGTTTTGGTATCCCTATTGAAATAGAGTTGATTTGTCGTGAAAATTACAAACTGTTGATTGCCCTCTCCATGATTGTATAGATATTCATAAGCATTCAATGGATATGAGGCTCCCTTCCACCCTTTTTTTCATAGTGTTTTCTCCTCGTTTAATATTGCTCCTACTCAACTTACCCCGAACGGATAAGCCCATATGGTTGGGTCTTTTTTGTTATGCAATATTGTGTATTTGGGGGGATAATAGCCCAAGAATGACTAATCAATAGGGGGTGAAATTGGTTTTTTTTTTAAAAAAAAAACTTTTTCAAAAATTAGGGCTTGTCTGGAAGAAATTAAAAGCATAATTCTAATCGTCAGTGGGTCCCACGGCTGCCTAAAATGTGTGAAGGAAGTCAACAATGGAGGCTACTAACGGTCCAATAATTGCTTAAAATTTGGATTAAATTTGCCATCAGACAAGTACTTAATCTTAAATCAAGCAAGTTAAAAACTTGTTGATCAATTATGTAGTAATCGTAAGAAAATATAAATAAGTAGACCAATCAAATAATAAAAGTAAAAGAAATAACAATAAGTAAAAGGAAATAGAGGATGCAACAATATAATTGTGGAGGTTCGTTCCAAAACAATGATTTACGTCTTCTATTGCCAAGCTCTTCATTACAAACAAGACATTTTCACTATATTGATTGACTTATGATGCAATCTAAACCCTTACAACGCTTTCTATGATTTATAAACAAGAAGCAATGATTCTTATACAATATTGAGTTTTCACGAGACTTCAATATGATTCATATGGTGACTTATAATAAGGAGCACCGATCCTTATACTATTGAGCTTTCAAAGGACCTCAATATAACCCAAAAATTTGACCGTTGAGATTTTTAGATGTTCGCTTGATCTGGCTGATCATCCGCCAAAAGAGAAGTTATATATAGAGAAAGATTCGCGAAACTTTTTGGGAGTTTAGACGATGGTTTAGACTTTCGCTAGCTCCAGTCGGACGTCTGATCGGTTGCAGCTGATTGCACCTGGTTCGACCGATTTTTTTATTTGACCCTGTTTGATCCGATTTGAATGTTTTGACAAATGTAGACCTTTGGAATGTGTTTTTAACTAGTTTTCAACGTAGATGATATTTTAAAAAGGATTAATAGTAGAAAACACCCCTAGAAACGTTTCCATTTGCGATATACCCCATACCTATTGAAAATCGCAGAAAATCCCTGTATTTAAAATATTTTGTGCGAAAACCCCCTAACGTTGCCGTTAAAAACAGTAAAAATGCCAAAATTAAAAAGTAATAATTGTAATTTTAGTATCCAAACTTTTTATTCTTTTACAAATTATACTCAATTTTTTTTTATGTTCCACCCACAATCCCAAACATTTAAAACTTTATTTTCCACCACACTCCACTTCATCTTCTTCCCCGAAACTTTATTATTTTATTTAATCCATTCCAAAACCCTCACCCCAAATTCCCCATTTCTTCTTCTCATTCCCAACTTTAAAACCCTCACACTTCAATAATTGCCATTTTTTTCTCTTTTTGATCTCATCGAGCATAATGATTGTTTCACAGTTTCAGTATGAATTGGAGATGGGTTTTTAGTGTTTTGTGCAATGAAAGATTTTATTTTTGTTTTGGAATTTCTTATATATCATTTGATTGTTGTCATGATTATTGGGATTATAATACGGCTGTGGATTGTAATTTTTTTTATTTTTTTTGCTTTATGGAGTGCAGAATTTAAATTTATTTTTTTTACCTTCTGAACCTTCCATGGACAATGTTAAAATTTATTTCTACTTCTTTGGTTCACCTCACAAGTTCTTTCCCATAAAATTTGTATTCTGAACGAAAAATTCTTTGCAAGATACAAAAAATTTTGTAGTAGGAAGAGTTCTGGTCTACATTTATGCCTACTTAGTTGATGAATTGAGTGATATTACAATTTGCAGTTCTCCAAATCCTCATAAGAATGTAGCAGAAAGTTTTAAAGGTTTGGGATGAGAAGAAGAAATGAGGAATTTAGGGTGTGAGATTTATGAGGATTTTGGAAGGGATTTTGTGAATATTTTTTGTCAAATCAAAAATGTTTTCTTTAAAAGAGGAGTTCTCCTTAATTAAAGAGTCGCAATCAACTTTTTCTTTTTCTAAATCCTTCTGAGTTTCCAAAAGTTTCTTTACCTCATTTTCCAATAAAAAAATTGTATTTTTGAGAATTGTATGTTTGAGAGCAAGTTTTTCATATTTTTCAAGAAGTTCATCATATAAGGTAGATAATTCATCATATAAAGAATTTTTATTTGTATTCACCTCATTTTCAATAGCCATGAAGTACATGTTGGCAACTTTCTCTTGACTCTCATCTTCTTCATAGTCTTCATCATCACTTTTTCCATATTGCATGGAGTGCTTTCTTTTTTATAACTCTCTTTTTGTTAGGACATTCGGTTCTCTTGTGATCGGGCTTGTCACAATCGTAGTAAACAATCCTTTTGCTCTTTTTTTTTCACCATTTTTCTCTCTCTTTTGGGATTGTTGATTGTTGTGAAAATCCCTCCATTTTTAACAAGAAGAACTAGGTTGTCAAGTTTTTCACCATTCAAGTTTTCGCTTGTAGTGCCTTCATCACTTGTCAACTTTAAAGCAATTTGGCGCTTAGAAGGCTCATTTGATTCCTCTTCTTGGCTTTTCTTTGTTTTTTCCTTTGTCTCAATGTGATTTAACTCTTATGTCATCAACGTTCCAGAGTTCTTCCAATGAATATGCGTTGATACCCAATAAGCTCCAATCCTCAAAAAAAGACCTAAGCATTTTGCTCACAAAATCACCGTTAGTAAATTTTCAATCAAATCCTTTAAAACCATTTACAATATTGGTAAAACAAGTAATCATATCAACAATAATTTCATTTCATTTCATAAAGAAATTTTCAAAGTTTTTAACTAAAAGATTTATCTTAGTTTTCTTTCACTTTGTTAGTACCTCTATGAGTGACTTCTAAGGTATGCCAAATATTATATGCTAATACGATTAAATTTATTTTTGTCTAAAGCACAATAGAGTGAAATTTTGGCTCTAACATTTAAAGACAATTTCTGTTTATCCTCTACATTGTACTCATCTCTTGACTTTGAAATAGTTTGATTCGATTTACCATCAACCTTAATAACTTTTAAGGCACATAAAGACCAAATTCAATAACTTCCAAATATTAAAATCCATTGATTGAATGTGTATCATCATTCTAGCATTTCAATGGTTATACTGAGTACCATCAAAGAAAGGAGGACGATTTGTAGAATGTCCCTCGAGATTTTGAAAATTTGATTTAGTCATTGCTCAAAATTGTAAAATCTAATTTTCAAAATGAGGATCTTGCTCTTCTACCAATTGACAGCCTAAGAATCACTAATCAGGAGAAGGGTGATTTGACTTTTTTTAAAAGAAATTCAAAAAATTAATCTTAAATCAAGCAACTTAAGAATGAATTGATCAATTAAGTAATAATTGTAAGCAAATATAAATAGGTAGACCAATCAAATAATAAACATAAACTAAATAACGATAAGTAAAAGGGAAGAGATGATGCAAATGATACAATTGTGGATTTTCGATTGAAAGCAGTGATCTTCGTACTCCGTTACCAAGCTCTCCATCATGAGCAAGACATTTTCACTATAATGATTGACTTATGGTATAAACCAAACCCTTACAACGCTTTTGGTGACTTACATATAAGGAGCATCGATCCTTATACAATATTGAACTTTCACCGAACCTTAATATGACCTACACGATGACTTACAACGAGGAGTACAAATCCTTATATTATTGAGCTTTCAGGGGCCACAATATGATCTACATGGTGACTAACAATAAGGAGCACCAATCCTTATACTATTGAGCTTTTTCGTGATCTCAATATGACACACATGGTGACTTATAACAAGGAGCGTCGATCCTTATACTATTGAGTTTTCACAGGACCTCAATATGACATACACAGTGACTTACAACAATGAGCATCGATCCTTATATTATTGAGTTTTCATGGGACCTCAATATGACCCCACAAGTTTAGGGCAATGACTTTACAATGAAATTTTCTTTTAATAAATGATACAAATGAATTAAGTATTAAGAGAGACTAGCACTTCAATGAATAGCAATAAATTATAGCTTAAGTGTTAGAGGAAAGAATTTGTTGAATATGGTAATTAAAAATTTGATTCAATCAATCAAAAATTTTCAATGAGAAGATGAAAAAGAAATAAATACAATGTAAGTTCAAAACTTTTCATAGAATATATCTTTTTTTCTTTTTAATGAATGATTGTAATAAATTAAATATTAGGAGATAAATGAGAAATTTTGATGAATATGATGATTTTTCAAGTTTGATTCAATTAATCAAAGTTTTTTATATAGAGAAGTAGAAAAAATAGATGCAATGTGCGTTCAAGAATTTGCTCAAAGTATGTCTCTCTTTTATGAATTATAGTAATAAGTTAAGCACCAAAAGAGAGATAAAAAACTTTAATGGAAATGATGATTAAAGAGTTTGATTAAGTGAATCAAAGTTTTTGAATATGAAGAAGTATAATAATTAAATGCAAAGTCAGCTTAAGGATTCTCTCAAAATATTTCTATCTTGAATGCACTTAAAAGCCCTTTTTTATGAATGCAAAAGAGAAGCTATTTATAGAAAGAAAAATCGTGAAAATGTTTTGGAAGTTCAAACGTGTGTTCGGATGTCCACCTAAGTTCGGACGTTCGCCTCGTCTCGATCTTGACCTTCATTGTAAGTCTGCTTTGATAGTTTTGATTTTGATCTTTTGATGACAATTGATCGATTTATCATTTGATGCTTTGAAAACTATAATCACTTAAATTCAATTGTTAGTAAACAATATTAACTTATTTATTATAATCAAAATATTAAGGTTATAATCAATTAAGAACATGACCCACATCTGTTGTGAAATTCACAGTTGAAATATGGAAAAAAAAAACTATAATCACTTAAATTCAATTGTTAGTAAACAATATTAACTTATTTATTATAATCAAAATATTAAGGTTATAATCAACCAAGAACATGACCCACATCTGTTGTGAAATTCACAGTTGAAATATGGAAAAAAAAATACATTTATAATATATTAAATATCACATCAAGTGAGAATCATTTTTGGATGATTTTAACCTTACTCCAATTCAATTATTTCAATAATAATTACTTTTCGTTTTTCAATATGTAATAAATACTATAAAATCATTGTCATGTATAAAATTCGTGTTATAAATTTTCAATTAATTAACATTAACATTAATCTAGACTCAATAAATCTTGACCTGGTGAATCTTGATCTACATGAATCTATAGTTATTATAGATGAATTTATTTTTATCTATGTATCTAAAAGGTTTAATGGATGTTTAAATTCATGAATTAAAAATTAATTCTTATATTCCAAATATAGTATAAAAAAGTTGCTCATTTATAGCATTTTATCATCACAAAAATTTGAATAATAGAAATTGAGTTTTGAGAGTATAATTTCCTTCTCTTAAATTTCTATCCTAAATTTTATTTTCTTTAATTTGTTTGAGACTCATCAAATCTTCCCCACAAATTGGTAACAAATATTTACAATACTAATAAGATATTTCAAAATAACGTGCAATGGACGTGCAACTCTAACTAGTAACAACAAATATTTCTAAATATAATTTTAAAAATAAGAAACTTGTGAAAAAATTTCAAAAAAAAAAAAAAAAAATTGTCACCTAAGATTAATTTTATTGTGATTTTTGTCTACCTTGATGTAAAAGGACATTAAGCCTCTGTTTGGCCCCCATTAAAATTATAATTCATTTTTCTCTCTCTTCTTATCAGCTACACTTTATCCAATAGAATAATATTACACGTAAATTAAATTTTATTTTTTTTAAACCACACATTCTTAAAAAAAATACAATTTCAAAAATTAAAATGGCAAATAATGGGCCTAAACAGGGGTAAAAAGAATGTATGAAATGTAAGGACAACAAATTTGATCAAATTAACAGAAAATGTATGGGTGATTCCAAGCCTCTTTTATATATGTTAGATTAGATTTTCAAAATAGTTTGATTTTTATCGAAGATTTATTATAGGTTGGAGATGGGATTTTTATCTACTTTGTGGTGTGATTTTTAATATTTGAAGTTCTAGAAAGCGTTGATTTCTCTGTTTTTCTCTCAGGAAATATAATGCAAAAATGTTTTGTTGGATATCAAAGCTAAGGAACAATTGTTGGCAGGGGCGGAGACAAGGAGTGTTATGCGTGACCATTACTTCTATTTTTTTTATTTTTTTTTTCTTTCACCATTAAATTTTACATGTTTTTATCTCAATTTTTGAAGTCATTACGAAATGCCAAACGTAATCGAAATATTACATTCTTAATACCATTTCGAAATGCTCACGGCCTAATTTTGTACTTAGTTAATGGCCACGAAACGGCTAACCGTACCAAATGTCACGGCTTGTCAAAGTAGGTCGCTTCAAATTAATATTTCGAGAATTTCGTTAATATGCTAATTTTAAAAATTCCCCGACGATCTTACACTAGTTGAATCCACAAATTACTTACGTCATCTCAAAGCTCATTTAGAGAAATATATCAAACATATAAAATGGTCCAAACAGACATTGAAAATAGTTAAAGGTGCATCAAACGTGTTTTAAAAAGAGACGTCTCTCTCTTATTTTTTTAACATTTATTTTTTGTGTGACAAATTCTCTCAATATAATTTATATCATTTTTTAAAATTTTACATACGAAAAAGTCGTACCCCATGTAAATAGAAGTAGAATATTAACTGGAAACAAACTGATATTATTAAAAAGTAGAATTACAAAGAGAATTTTGAACTTGCAAAGAGAAGTTTATCTCCCGTCTAAACTCTCATCACATTGAATGAAAAACATTGAATTTATACAAAGAAAAAGTAAGATTGAAAGAATCTTGAAAAGTTGTGGTCCCGGAACTAACTTGTCATTTTCACGTCAATCATTGATTCATGAAAATCAGAATTATATGGAAGAGAAACAATATGTTTCTTTCTACTCCAGAAGGCATTAGGGATAGTAGAACAAACTTCTTTTTCAAATTTTTTAAGAAATTGAGAAATTGTTTCTTTGTTTGAAGAATAAAAAATTCTTTGAAATCTAATTTCCTCTTTTAAAAATTGAACATGCTGTTTTTTGAAATTTATATTATTAATAATTTGAGAAATAGATGCTTGTTTAAGGGCATTAACATCTTTGAAATGAGGATTGGTAAATTTAAAGAACAAATTTTGACTAAAAATATTGATAGAAAGTCCTTTTTCACAAGCTTGAAAAAGATAAATTTGAACAGTGAAAGGAGTACCAAGAATAACTTATTGATCTAAATCTTTGACAAGATAAAAAAATATTTTTAAAACATATATTTGAATTACAAACATGAGCATTGGAAAGTTTATATTGAATATTCAATTTCTTTCCACGGGCTCCATAAAGACGTTAGACGTTCAGTAGTTTTCTCAAAATATTTTGTAGGGATTAATC
>CAIGRT010128608.1:0-11354 GCA_903798405.1 Fraxinus platypoda
AGCAGGGGGTGGTGCATGTGGGGTGGATTTATTATATTATATTAAAAAAAAAAACCTGATTTTTGAAGTTTCAAACTATAAACCTTATTTTTGAATTGGTGTAAAGAATACACCTTATTTATGAATTTTTCCCCTATTCTGACCCTTGGATTGTGATTGTTGAGATGGATAGATACGTGACTTGGTCTTGGCTCTTGGATTTGGGAAGTGATTTTCATTCTTCCAGACTCTTTGTGTTTTCTCTCTTTCTCCGAGTGATAGTTAGGGTTCTCTCTTGTAAATCTGTAATCAATCTTTGTGGGTTTTCAATCTCTATTCTTTGTGAGTATTTGATTGTCATGTACAGTCATTTAGAGATTGAGGGTTGTATGACTACGGTTTGTAATAGAGGCAAGAAAGAACTCAAAGAAAATTATGGTTTCTTCGTACATTCTGTACTGATTCTTAGTTTTTCTTAGTGGATATAGAGTTATATCTTATTGCAGATGCTCAACGGGTGATTAGGTCGCAAGATTGAACATCCAGGCACTTTGAGGCGGAAAATCATTTGTGTTCTGATTTTCTTTAATTTTCTGCAATTTGGTGGTTGTTGCAAACTTCGATCCTTAGAATAACTTGTTTTGGGGCCTAACAAGTGGTATCATGGCCACTATTTTGGGAATAGATTTGGCCGGTGTTAGGTTTTGGTGAGTCTTGGTGTAGATCTGGGGATCTGGTTGAGAGTTTCATATACCATGTGAGGCAAAATTAGTTTTTCCTCAAAACTCGTTTGAACTCGATAACAACTTTGTTTAATGTTCTGTTTTTACTGAGTCTTTGTGGTTTTGAAATTTGACTCGCTACTGTATTTTGGTGGTTTGTTGAGTCTGGGCGAGTTGGGGTAACTCATACCGATTCATGTTGAGTTCGTGACTCACTGTTGAGTTCCCACTAAGTCTTGGTGACTCATTGTTTTCTTGTATCTGTGTTGGAATTCTTGGCGCGATTATGGTATTCTCTTATTGTTTCCCTCATTCTGAAATATTAAGGCTTCAGATTCTGGTATTTTCTAAAACCCTCTTTAATTTGCTATATTTCTGTTAAGTTTGAAATTGGTTATTAAGGTAAGTGATCCTCCATTGATTTTCTTTGTCCAAGATCTCATGCGATGATCTGGGAATCTGAGAGAGTAGTGGAACCCAATGTTACCAGTCCTTAATCCCTTTTCAAAGGATAACATACTTCTTGAATTGTTTTAACATTGATTTGTGAATTGCATGATAACATGATATATTTGTTATTATCTGCTTAATTCAACTGCTTACTTATCTTATTAATTCTGTAAAGTGTCTGAATCATTATACTCTGTGTGCTGTATAATTGAAATGTGTGTACATATCTGTCATCATGTCTACTACACATAAATTTGAACTTGAGACATGGAATGGGACTGAAAACTTTAGTCTCTGGCGCCAAAAGATGATGGCTCTATTACTACAACAAAGATGTGTTGCAGTCCTTGATGGTCAATGGGCTGCAAAAACTAGTGCCTATAGAAGATAAGAATTAGATGATACTATATGGAGTTCAATTTTCTTACACTTATCTGATAATGTGATTAGAAAAGTTGGTGAGACTATCTCTGCACAGGCTCTGTGGACTAAGTTAGAAGCCATTTATCTTACTAAGACCATGCCTAGCAAATGTTATCTCTTAAGGCAATTTTATAACTTTAGGTTTGATCCATCCTCTGATTTGGAAGAAAATCTTGGCAGATTTACAAAATTGATTCAGGACCTAGCAAATTGTGATGAGAAGCTTTCTGATGACCAACAAGTTGTTGTTTTACTGAACTCTCTTGGTGATAAATATAAGGACATCAGAAATGCCTTAGAATAGGAGGGGCAATATCTTACCATTGATACAAATAACTTGAGTTAAAAGTTGAGTCAAAAGACTCTAAATATGGGGAAGGGTTGCACATAAAAGAAAAACTGAATCAAAATAAGAAACAACCCATACGTAATTACAAACCTCACAAGAAAGGAAAAACTCAGAACTTTTGATTCAAAGAGAAGAACAAAAGTCATGTGAAATCCAAGAACCAAATCAGAAAATGTTATTACTGTGGTAAAACATGGCATATAATAAAAGATTGTTTCAAGAAAATCTCAGAAACAATTCTGATGGTTCTGCAGCTTTGGTCTGCAAGAATGAACCTGATATTCAAGGGGTGGTTCTTGTGAGTACCACCAGAAGAGACCCAAAGGAGTGGATCCTTGACTCTGGTTGTACTTTTCACATGTGTCCAATTAGAGAATGTTTTTCTGAGTTTGTTAACCTCAATGGATGACAAATTCAAATGGAAAATGACATGCGTTGTCAAATAAAGGGAATTGGAAAGATTAAACTGTTGTTGAATAACTACATTCTTGAACTTGACATTACTAGATATGTGCTTGAACTTAAAAGAAACCTAATTTCCTTGGGACAATTAGATGACAAGTACAATATCATGATTTATAAAGGTCTGCTGAGACTAAAACAAGGCAATAAAAATGTGATCTCCTTTCTTAAAATAAATGGTACATACACTGTCTTTGCTGAATCTATGGTAAGCCATTGTTCTGCAGCCTTAAACTCTGAGTCTAACAAGTCTTTAATTTGGCATAAAAGACTTGGCCACATTTCAGAAATTGGACGGACTATTTTGAATAATCTTGGTTGTTTTGGAAATGACAATATTAAAAAAAGAATTTTTTGTGAAAATTGTGTATTTGGAAAACAGAAAAGGCTACCTTTCAAAACTGGAACCCATAAATCCACCTCTATTCTGGACTATTTACATGCTGACCTATGGGGTCCAGCATCTGTAAATACCCTAAGTGGATTTAGGTTCTATCTACTTATAGTAGATGATTTTTCAAGAAAAATATGGACCTTTCTTCTAAAACAAAAATCTGATACTTTTAAAACCTTCAAACAATGGAAATTAATGATTGAAAACCAAACCAACAAGAAAATCAAAGCATTAAGGACTGATAATGGACTTGAGTTTTGTAATTCAAAATTTGATTCATTTTGTAAAGAATCTAAAATTTTGAAACACAGAACTGTAACATACACTCCTCAGCAAAATGGTGTTGCTGAGAGAATGAATAGATACCTATTGGAAAAGGTAAGGTATATGCTGTACAATTATGGTCTTCTTAAGTTTTTCTGGGGTGAAGCTCTAAAAATTGCAACTTATCTTATAAATAGAATTCCATCCAGTGCCATTGATTTTCAAGTTCCTGGAAAACTGTGGTATGGAGAAATACCTAATTACAACAGACTCAAAGTTTTTTGCTGCACTGCTTATTCACAACAAAGTGAAGGTAAACTTGAACCTAGGTCCTTGAAATGTGTTTTTTTAGGCTATGGAGAGGAAGTTAAAGGGTATGACTGTGGGTTAAATGTCAAAATGGTTATAAAGTGATTGTTAGTAGAAATGTCATCTTTAATGAAAATGACATGCCTTGTAATGAATCATCTGATCTTAAAACTTCTGAAACTACACCTGTTAAAGAAACTGTCCTGGAAAATTAAACTGAAAATAATGTTAATCAAGATGATTTGATTGAGGTGGAGTCCACTCAATCTGAGCCAAATCATGAGCAAACTGAATCTGAAAATGAAATTGAATCTGCTGATCCTACTTTTTCTGATTATCAACTAACTAGAGACAGAGAGAGGAGAGAAATAAGACCCTCTACCAGATTCAATAATGATGAATTTGTTACCTTATTTTCTGCTCTTGACTCCTTGAATTCAAAACCTACTACTTTTAATGATGCCATTAAATGTTCTGACTCAAAACTCTGGAAGTAGGCTATGAATGAAGAAATGGACTCTCTTATTAAGAATGTGACTTGGGTTTTGGTTGATAAACCTAAAAATCAAAAGATAGTTGATTGCAAGTGGATTTTTAAAATTAAACAAGGAGATTCTAATCCAGTAAGTAGAAGGTATAAAGCCAGATTAGTAGCTAAGCGGTTCACTCAAAGAGAACGAGTGAACTATAATGAAATATTCTCTCCAGTGGCTAAGTATACCTCAGTCAGAATTCTATTAGCTCTCACTGCTCACTTGAACTGGGAATTGGATCAACTTGATGTTAAAACAGCTTTTCTGAATGGTGACCTTGATGAGACTATATACATGAATCAACCTTTGGAGTTTGAAGTTAAGTCCAAAACTGAGAAGGCTTGTCTGTTGAAGAAATCACTCTATGGGCTGAAACAAGCCCCCCGGCAATGGTATATCAAATTTAACTCTTATGTGCAGACATTGGGTTTTGTAAAAAGCAATTATGATTCCTGTTTCTTTTTCAAAGGGTCAGGTGGACCTGAATCCATTATTTGCTTTTATATGTTGATGATATGTTACTTACTTGTCATGATAGAAATGAAATTGATTTCATCAAGTCAGAATTGAAATCTGAATTTGAAATAAAAGATTTGGGATAAGGTAAAATGATTCTTGGAATGGAAATAGAAAAAAGATAGGGATAATTGCATATTGTTGTTAAAACAAGACTCTTATGTGAAGAAAATACTTGAAAAATTGTCTATGCTTGAGTGTAAACATGTTACTTTGCCTATTACTAATCATTTTAAATTGACTAGTGAACAATTACCTAAAACAGAAGATGAATTCAAAAGAATGGAAAAAATACCTTATGCAAACACTGTAGGTTCAATAATGTATCACATGGTGTGTACTAGAATTGACCTAGCACATGGAATTAGCATTTTAAACAGGTTTATGGCCAACCCAGGTGAAACACACTGGCTGGCTATGCAATGGATGTTGAGATACCTTAAAGGCTCTTCTAATTTAGGTTTAGAATTTAAAAGAAGTAATGTAGGGATAAAATTAAAAGGTTACACTGATTCTGATTTTTCTGGTAACTTGGATAAAAGAAGATCCACATCTTCTTATATTTTCACTCTGTGTAATGGTTGCATTAGCTGGAAGTCACAATTACAAAAATTAGTTGCCTTGTCCTCAACCGAAGCTGAATATATTGCTGCATGTGATACTGTAAAAGAAAGTATGTGGTTAAGAAGTTTATTAAATGAAATTGGCTTTGTGAATGATTCTATTAGGATTTACACTGATAATCAAAGTGACATTCATTTGAGTAAAAATCATGTTTATCATGATAGAACTAAACACATAGACATTAAGTTTCATTTTTTGAGAAATATGGCAGAAAAATGTTTGATCAGCTTAGTTAAAATTCCTACAGAATTTAATCCTTCAGATTTGGGGACTAAGGTATTACCTTTAAATAAATTTAAAAATTACTTGAAGATTCTGAATATCACCTGATGTTGTGATAATTAGAACTTCAACTATTGTTGTTGAAAATAGTTGAACTAATTTTTTTTAACAAGTTTTAGAGCAAATGAAGCAATGTATATATACATTACTAGATCCATTAGAAAGGCCAAGGAATAACTCAGCAAGGTAGAGATTGTTAATGTATTTGGGCTGCCTCGCTATTACTTGGCTTGTTGGGCCATTTGTGCAATTGGGATAGAACTGCGTTTGAATGAAACACGCATTTTGGCCTCTTGATGGTCGAGAATCTGCCCTACACGTGGCTGCATTCTGACCCTTGGATTGTGACTATTGAGTTGGATAGATACGTGACTTGATCTTGGCACTTTTATTCTTCCATGGTTCTACTTTCAGTCTCTTGGTTTTTCCCCCTTTCTCTGAGTGATAGTTAGGGTTTTCTCTTTTTTTTTCTCTGTAATCGATCTTTGTGGTTTCTTCAATCTCTGATTCTTTGTGAGTTTTTTATTGTTGTGTATAGTAATTTAGAGATTGAGGGTTGTGTGATTACGTTTATAGAAGAGGCGAGATAAAACTTCGAAGATACTGTTGGTTTCTTCGTACATTCTGTACTGATTCTTGATTTGTTCTTAGTGGATCTAGAGCTATATCTCATTGTAGATGCTTAGTGGGTGATTAGGTCGCAAGATTGAACATCCAGACCTTTAGGGGCGAAAAATCCTCGCGTTCTGATTTTCTTTTAATTTCTACAATTTTGTGGTTATTTTAAAATTCGATCCTTAGAATAACTTGTTTCGGGCCTAACAATTTGCCTATTATTTCTTCTGAGTTCCCATTGGTTGAAAATCCAATGATATGATTTTTAGGCTATGGTCCTATTGGGATAGATTATAGAGCCCAGCTTTTGATTGTCAAACCATCCACAGAGATAGTATACAAACACGTGAAAAAAAAAAAAAAAAAAAAGATTGATTAGAAAATAATATGTGCATTTTACAGCAGATTTTGAGATGCGGCAAAACGTAGCTTTTCATATTTAACTTTTAAAATTTTTAATTATGCATCACAAAAATTTTTAATTATGCATCACAAAACGTAGCTTTTCATATTTCATACTATGATTATTGTTATAAAAATAAACAATTTTTTACATTAATAGTAATAGAGAAAGATATCATTATAATCCATATATAACAAATTTGAAACAAAAATTTACCAAACACTTTGTTGGACGTTTAAAGACTTTTTATAAAAAATTTACTTTAATGACTTTTGTAAAAATTCAATTTGGACACACCATTTTTGAGTATCCATAAAATTTCACAAATACCTTAAACAAAGGATTTTGTATTAGTGCTTCTAATGAATTTTTATTGGATCCTACTGACATGCATCGATCTCTCAGACAAATTTTAAAATAAATAATAATGGGGTTTGGTTTGAAGAAGTGAAAAGAATTATCTTATTGTGTTAAATATCAACTAATTTAGAATTCCAAGGCATTATATCAATTTTTGAATCTATTGGGGAAACTGGGATATGCCTACAGTCGATAGAGAGATAACGAAAACAATAAATGGTGAAGAAAAGCCTTGTTTCCATATCCAAAAACAACCCCATCATAGAGAGTGTAACCATACTATTTATCATGTTATGTGGGGAAATGTGACTGTCATGTGACCTTGCAAAAATCCAAATTATATTGTATGAAATTTGAGATCACGAGTCATTTTTGAGCCTCTCAATCTTACTTTTCAATTTTCATGAACGCGTATACAAAAGTCATTTACTTTGTGCTGAATCGCCTTTTGATCTTTTCGCATTCAAATTTCTTCCATAGGACCTTAGTAACCTCGCATTGTCCTCTCTTTTTTCTTTTGAATGGTACTCTTCTAACATTATTTGCAAGTTGTTAAAAAATAGCAATCAGAGAGAGTTTGCTTTATTAACCATCGCTTTTGCAATTTCTAGAACTTGCTTTATGTTAATGGATTCCATTCTTATCTGTAATGTTTGATTGCATCGATATTTTTCCAGTTTTATAATTGATTGCCAAAAACTTTATAGATCAATCTTTCCATATGTATGGTGTAATTTTTTCAGCAATTATGAATTACAATATCATCTACTTTCCAAAAAGAAGTTTAAATAAAATTAGGGGTGTCTGAAATTTATGTGAACCGGTCCATATCGATCCATCTACAACCAGACCCATTGTGGGTGGTTTGAACTTGCCCGTCTAAAACTATGTTTTGGGCTAAGCCCGGACCGGCTAAGAACCCAACGAATATGAGAATCAGCCTATGGACATGCCAAAACTGATAATTGAATTGGGTAGAGCTGGTTTTGATCCAGATCTTAATGGAGTGTGTCATCAGCGGCCTGATCCATTTTGCCACTATATAATATTCAAGTGAAAATTATAAGATCGGGAATTGTGCTTGGAACTTTATGCTTCTAAAAGAGTGTAATCTATTTCGATTTGTAACTCTCATTGAAACACTATACAAGGACTGTCTGATTGATTCTGTAACTATACGAATCGTAACAAATAATAAACTGTATTTTTGAGTTCGAATTATCATTTTCAAATGGATTAAACATTTAGTAAATTTTTATCCTAATGTAACGTCAATCTAAATTAATGTGATGAAAAATTATCAATTCAAATTAGGGTTTTTTTTTTCAACTAAATTAATCTAATCTAAACTAAATATATCTACTATTTACAAATTTGTAGAAAACTATTGAGATTAAGTGGTTAGGAATTCCGAATTCATCCATGTAAATTTAATATTTATTCAATCAAATATTATTGAAAACATTTTTCATGTATTAACAATTGAATTAATCAATTTTAGTTATATCTTTGCTTCCAACTAAAATGAATTTTTGGGGAAAAAAATATTTGGAATAATGATTTTTTGGGGAAAATGTGGTTAAAAAGTAAGAACATTTTTGGATGTACGCATAATATTATTTTATTGGAGGATGTGTGGTTGAAATTTAAAAAAAAAAAGAAAGAAAAAAAATACATTTTTTTAAAAAATGAAGCCCGAACAAGAGTTAGTAATCTCTCTCAAGCATAAACTAATCATTTTCGCATGTCTAGATTTATTATATCTTTATATAAATTCATATGAATGTAAAAGCATTCAATTATATGAATTCTACCATATTGCAGTGCCTATAATCATCTCTTGATGTTTGTAACACATATGTCACTTATTGCACGAACTAGACAAACATATTTCCACTCGATCTCAATGTTATCCTTAAATCAAGCAATTGAATGTAATTAATCATACAATAAACAATTAACGCATAATCAAAGTAGCATAAAATCTTTTTAATTAAATAAAAATTAAATTTAAGCTACATTGTTTATCCTAACAATTAATTACTTAGCCAATAAAATAATTGAAAATAAATAATAAAAGACTAGAAATATCATGAGGTTCAATACAATCAATAAAGAAAATAATTCTAGCAATTTTTTATTTTTTTTGCACACAATTACCAACAATGGATCTTCAATCTTCTCTATTCTTCTCTATTAATCTTGTTTATCTCGTGAGCAATTTGTGTTCTTCAACCTTCAAATCCTAAATTAAAATATAAATTCTTGAGGATTCAATGTATTTAGATGTGTAATTTTTCCTCAATATTGTATATCAAACCTCTTCTTTTAACTGAATGAAAGGTTCTTATTTATATACCTAAATTAGGTTTAAAATAAAGTCTCGAGAGGATATGGAATCATAATTTTAGTTCAATTAGCATATCTCAAATTGCTAGAACTTATAATTTCACTTGTACAATTTGGTCCATGTTTTCTTTTTTTGTTCGGTTGTGTTCTTAGATATTACAATTGAGATCCTTCAATTTTCAAACATAACTTCTTGATCCCCAACTTCCAGAATATGCCAACTTGATCCTTTTTGATCGGTTATCATTCATTTTAGTCCATGCTCATCCAAGACCGAATTTTCTCCTAAACTAATCAATAAAACACGCAGAAATTCATAAAATTACTCCTCAAAAGCTATATTTTATGGCCAAGATAAGTTTAATAATTACATTTACCATGCACCCCCTTTTAATCAAGATCATAATCAAAGCATAATTTAAACACATTGACTACTTATTACATCTATCTCAATTCAATATATAAAAAATAAAAAAAAAATCTCATGATTATACGTAATAATACTTTTGAGTGAAACGTGAACTCTGAATGACTTAAAACTTTGAATAAATTGATGATGAAATAAGTTGGTGATTGTGCAAATTGGATGTCAAATATGTGAAGCAGGGTAAGAATTTTGAACATTTGAAGTTAAAATTTGTTAGAGTTAATAATAAAAATAATAAAATAGATATATTTTTCAAAAAATTATTTTTTTTCAGTTTAATGTTTTTCAGTTTCACTTTTTTATTTTTTTTAATATTGTTATGTTTGACCGCGGTTGACCACGGTCAACTCCGTAAATTTTTTTTTTTTATGTGGTATTAGGATGACGAACCTAAATCTAATATATATATATTAATTTAGAAATGTCTTTGAATAATTTTAATTCAAATGAACTTCAAATTGCTCAAATTGAACAAAGATTTCATAAATTGACTATTCCAAAGGTAGACAAAAGTGCTATCTATGAAATAGGAAAGTTTGATTTAACTCAAAATTATGTTATTAAGACTTTTGAACAAACTCTTGCAATCAAAAATCAAAATACTGAGATTACTTTACTTTCAAAAGAATCTATTCAAGAACATAGAAAGAAATTTCAATTTTTACATTTCGGTCTCATTCAAGTTGCTATTAAACCACTTTTTCGACTTGGTTTAAATATTCCTGTTCTTTTAACTCTTCGAGATAAAAGACACAATCAATTTGAAAATTCTTTACTTACTGTCCTTGATTCAAATCTTGAAGGCGGTCCCATATTTTCAAATTGCTATCCAAATTTTACGGTTAGTCTTTTCGATGAAGATTTCTCAAAACTCTCAATCTTCAAATTCAAACTAAAAATCTTGATTTCAGAGATAAATCAAGAGCTTTTGTTGTGATCTTTAGAATTTATTACAAACTTTTGAACACAAATCTCAATATTCGAGCACTCCGCTCATCTCCTCGTGATGAATCACTTTTAATGGAAGTAAATTCTCTTCATTCTAATACTATGGTTCCAAAACGTATTCCTGGGAATCTTCGATCTAGAAGCATGGAATGGGATATTATTAATGCTAATAGTATTATTCATCCTCAAACTAATGATACTCCTAATCAAATCCTTTCTTTTCCTGATGGAAGTGTTAGAATGAGTTTCAGTTTACCTTCATCTTCAAATTCTTTTAAATTAACTAGATCTGTTTCTTCTCGATCTACTTCTATTGATGGAAGTGTCAGGATGAGTTTCAGTTTACCTTCATCTTCGAATTCTTTCAAACTAATTAGATCTGTTTCTTCTCGATCTACTTCTACTTCTAGATCTAGACATAGATCTGAATCTGAAATTCCTTTTCAATCAAGAAGATTTTCAACCTCTAACGACAAGCTTAGAGATGTTGATTTTGGTCCTACTATTCCAAAACCTCAATATTCAGATGATAAAGAAGAGTTTGAAGAATCCAGAAGTTAAAATAGAAAATAGAAATAGAATATAAACTGAAATCAACAATTTTTTATTATTAAAAGGTAGAATTACAAAGATAATATTGAACTTGTAAAGAGAAGTTTATCTCGTATAAACTCTGATTACATTGAATGAAAAACATTGAATTTATACAATGAAAAAGTAAGATTGAAAGAATCTTGAAAAGTTGTGGAGGGCCTTGATTGAACAGTAAAAGTTGTCCACTTTCTTGATTGAACAGTAAAAGTCGTCAACTTTTCCAAAAGTAGGAGCATCCATTATCTTGGCCGAAAGTTTGATTTGACAAAAGTTGCTTTAATAAAGAAGAAACTTTCTTTATTCTTTTGTCGGCAAAGATCTTCTTTTGATCTGGCAAATCTTGTAAAGTAA
>CAIGRT010128634.1:0-21499 GCA_903798405.1 Fraxinus platypoda
ATAACCTCGCTAAATGAATATTTTTTTCCGATCCCGAGGGTATTACTTTATCAAGGTTTAACTGTATACTAAATTAACATAAGGCTTTCATGGTACCATATAAATTTAATTTTACCAAAGTAGGAGTTTCTCCTCTAGAGACTTAGGGGTTGTTCTCTTTGCCGTTTTCATCCCATTTTCTGTTTTCGATTTTTCAAAACAATGAAAACACAATTACTTACCTACTTTCAAAAACGAGTTTAAAATTTACAAAGAAAATCGAAAACGTCAAAAATGTCAGTTAAAACCAAACAAAAATTTTCAAAAGGCGTTTTCGGTTAAGCCACCAACAACCACCGCCATCGCCGCCTGCACACACCACCTGCACCACACCGCCGCCGCACCGTCAAAACCACCACCGACGACGTCACAGCCACAACAGCAAAAGAAGTCGGCGATGCCACCGCCCAAAACCACCACAGCAGAAGAAGTCGAGGACGCCACAACGCCACCGCGAGACAACGAGACGACACCGACCCAAAATACCGTACACCACCACCGCGAGATGACACAAAAACACCGCACACCACCACGTCACCGACCCAAAACCATTTTGTACCAGCCACAGCCACCACGCCACATACCCAAAAACCACCGCACACCACCACTGCGAGATGACAGAGAGAGAGACGACAGAAAGAAAAGGAAAGAAGAGAGAGAGGGAGAGAGAGAACAAGTTTTGGGAGTTTTCATTTTTGAAAATAATTTTTCAAAATGACTAAAAAAACACATTTTTAACAATTTCAAAATGGACACTCAAAATACAAAATCCAAAATGAATTCAAAACGAAAAACTGAAACACGAAGAGAACAACCCCTTATATTTTTAACTCTTCAGATCACACAGATATAACCCATGGATGCCTCATTTTAATTGAAATTGCTGGCATGAGTATTATTAAGGTATTGACGCGCTCATTCTTAAAAATAAAGTACAGCTCGTATCCTTAACTTTGCCCCTATTCACTCCCTTATCCACCCCCTTAAACCTCTGATCACCACCTCCACAGCCATCCACTGCTAATTTTCCTCACCCTCCAAAAAGCCATCGATGAAAGCTGGGAGAAAGAAAATAAAAGCCCTTCTTTGCCCATCGATAAAAACCCATTAAATACCCCGTTCATTTACTTGTGCAAATGCCCAATCTATAGTGGTGGTGACCAAAGGTTTTGTTCATTTACTTGTGCAAATTGGTTTTTGGTGAAGGGTGGGGGTATCGGGGTGAGTGGAGAAGATGATTGAGTTTTTTTTTGTTCTCTTATTTTCATTTTTTATATGTAAAATTACACATTTTCCCTTTAAAAATTAGTCAACAATTGGTCAGATATTTGATTTTTGGTCAACTAACAGTTTCTGTCACTTTGAACTCCGAGTGCAAGTTTTTGAAAGATTTGGTACCGTGTGTGCTACAAAGTAAAGGTTTGGATCAAGTCTGCATAAAAGTGAAAGGTTTGGTACCGTAGCTGCAATTTTCCCTTGTCTTTTTATAAAACATTTGAGAATAAAAATAAAAATAAAAAATTGCACAATCACTTGTGCAACATGAAATTGTCCGCACAATTCAATGCCCCTCCCTACCTTCTCATCGATAAGGATTACCCACTTTTCACAACTCATTATAAAAAGGATATATAATCGGCAAACACATAATGTATAGTAGTACTCGTAGAATTTAATTTCTTGATTTCGCTAGTTAGTATGAGATCAAGCTTATCAAATAAGGTGTTTCATGCATGACAAGTTTCTATATATATTTTTCAAAGAATTAAATTTTATTTTTAACGTAAAAGAGAAGAAGTAGCAACAGAGGTGGGAGAAATGGAATGAACAGCTTTTGAAGGGAAATGATTCCAAGAATTCCACTACTTCAGTGCTCCATTCTTTGAAGAGTTGATTAAGTAGTGTTACTTTCTTGAAGGTGGACATGGATGAGTTGAAGTCACTTTCAATGCAAACCTTTTGAATCCAAGCACTAAACTACAATATATTTTGGATGAAAATGCATTTGCAGCATGAGTTAAAGAAAGATGAATCAAAAACAAGTGAGAGAACAAGAGGTTGATAAAACAAATAGAAATGTAATTTTGAATGTTCTTCAACTAATCTATAATACAGAGCACAATCGTGCTACACGTACATCATTCTTCACGTTAGTTTTTATATTTTGTCATGTGGCAATACAATATTGGACAGTTTAAACTTTTGATAGTTTTTCATCTAATCAATACTTGCCAACACTTACAATGTCAACAATAATGTTAACAAAAGAATGTACAAGTGACATTTTCATACAGAGCATTACTTAAACATGGGGTCGACATATTTCATAGATGGTTGGCCCATCTGAATAGTGCTTAGGATAAATTTTTGGGCTTGATATGGAGAGAAAAAAGAATTTGATTGTGCTTCCCTACTAGCTATAGTTTTGGATAGTGTTTGTATCTTCCTACACGAATTGGTATCGATTGGAATATCAAGGATGGAGTCAGGGAGACAAAAAAAAAATTATTCTGAGTTGATACATTGAAAAAAAAAATCCACTAAAAAGAAGAATCTTCATTAGGGAAAAAAAAAAAAAACATTCCCTCCATCCCTAGGAGGACTTATGCTTGATTCTTTGAAGGAGAGGAGAATGATTTGAAGCATGCATCACTCGAACATGAGGTGTTGGCCTATATATTTCGTATGGAGTTGGTCCTAAATGAATCGTGCTTGTGGTGGACTCGTGATAGTGATTCTTAATAATATAGGGTTTGATACTGTACATCTCCTACTATATATAACTTTTAAAATCGTGTACTTTTAGGATGAGATTTTTTTTAGCTTACGTGTCTCTTAATACATATGAAATTGACATAGATTTCCAATCATTCAACTTCTCATTTCTAGAAAAAAAAATTGTAAAAAAATAATAATAGTTCGAATGAGCACAACGGATATTTATTTACATAAAAATTCTAAAAAAAAAAAAAAATCAAATGAACACAACTGATATTTATAGTCCACGAGTTTTTTAATTTTCTATTTTGAGAAAAAAAAATTTAAATAACAAATTAAATGCGTTTTTAACATAATAGATCCTCAAAATAGAAAATTGAAAATGAACCAAAAACTCAAAACTGAAAATAGAAACCAAACATACTCATACTTATTTGATTTTAGGGTTATATTTCGAATATAATTTTTGTACCACTCGCCCTTACTAACATATAAATTGGTACACATTCTTAATCGTCCCAAGTATTGATTCTAGATTTTAATTTATGTCAAAGTTAACAATCAATTTTAACCACATATTTTATAGGATCCACAATTTTTTAACTATACATTTCATCAATATTTTCGAAATTTACTAAAAATCTGATTTTAATCCTCATAAAACATGGCATATTATATATATTTTTCGAATAAATGCCTAATTCCAACATGTTTATGCATGAAAAAAAAAAGTTGAAATTTTCATTGCACCAACTCTTTATTTTCAATCATAGCTTGGAAGAAACAAGCTTATTCCCTTCAATTGTCATTTTAAGACAAGGAAGGTTAAACAAATGCCAAGAATAACAATCTTGCTTCGTGTACAGTAGCAGAAGCCATGGAAGACCAACAGAATACACACACACGATGGGGCCGGCATATATATATTTTTTAAATACAAGGTGGAGCCCCCGCATTGTGAGTATTTTGGTGGCTTTCTAGCAAAACCATTTCTGTACCAATGGTTTTATTGCAAGAACAAATACTTGGAATGTAGTAGGAGCTGAAAAAGAATGCAGGCCCCACTAGGTTTTGTCAGCAGTCATCAATCTCAAATCAATATAGGTGGTTGTTAGTATTAGGGTGCAGGGTGAAGGTCTCTTCAAATGTTGTTTTTTTTTATTTTTTTTTGATACCATCGAGGAGGTAAACCGCGGGTTATACCCTTGTTGGCTCTCAGGTTCCTGCATCGCTTATACTCCTAGCCCCAAAAGAGCTCTCCTCACTGCCTTTCAGTCATTGTCTTGCCTTCGAGAAAAATCTCCCTTCCAAGACTCATGTCTTCCAGGAATCGAACTCTCCACGCTGGGGTTGCGAGCCCACCAATGCAATTGTTCCACCAACTCGGATGTGCACCGGGGGGCAGGTCTCTTCAAATGTTACTTGAGTTTGCGTTGGTTGTTAGTATAAAGGCCTCTTCAAATGTTACTTGAGTTCATGTCGGTAGGACATTTACATGAGCATCTACTTCAAAAAGTTTGCACTATATTATGGTTAGATATTTGAACATCATCTAGCTTTCGCACATTAACCACTAGTTCGTGTTGATAAAGAGGCCCCAGACTACATCTTTAGAGTCAGTATTTTGACGTGTCACATTCACGAATCCTACGTTATCAACCACTCCCACATGTGTCCTCAAAGAAACTAGAAAGGGTTAGACAAATGGCAAGAAGATGTCCTCAAATTGTAATTGAAGCACATAGGAAAAGGAATGCGGGCCCAATTAGGGTTTTGTCTCAGCTGGCCTTGTTCATTGGATTCTTGTCGTTGAAAAAGGAAAGGACAAAATATGGCCAGTTTAGCTTTTAGCAGCCGTTCGCAAGGCCTTTTCATGACCAAATGATAGGCTTGATCCTTGGGATCCTTTGGGAACCTTACAATTGGATTGGAATAAAACAATGACTATATCAATTCTAAGTAATTACAACCTAGGTTTTTTTTTTTTTTCCTTAGCTTACTTAGCCCCTGTTTGGCAATCATTATTTTCAATTTTTTTTTTCTACATACTTATTTTCGACAATATTCACACAATAAAATATTCTACATGTAAACCCAAAATACTTTTTTTTTTTAACCACACTTTTTCCTAATAATCAATATTCAAACCATTATTTTTGAGAAAAAAATGGCCATCAAACAGGGCCTTATCATCCGTGTCTCCTATATATGTTGAATAGTGTCATCTATTCTTACCCTCAAAGATTAAAGAAAGGTTTTGTAAGTTAGGTAAAAAGTGTTGTGGGAGTAGAAATAACTTCCGAGATTCTATTAAGGAATGACAAATGATAAAACAAAGTGATTATGTTTCACTCATCATTTATCAAAATTGTATTATTTCGAAATTGATTACAAAAAATAGATATATCATTTTTATAACGAATTAAAATTCCCAAACTATTATAATTCTGTTCCAAATCTATATGAGAAAAATTAAATTGAATTTCATTAATACTATTTAAAGGAACACGAGGAAAACTATGATAAAATCAACGTTTATGACTTCATATTTTTGATTTTGCACTCCTCAATTTACCTAAAGTGCCTCCCAATATATGAACATCAGATTGTATCATTAATTGTAAGTACTTGACATAACAATAATATTCAAACTCCTTATTAGAAGAAAGAAAAAATTAACAGGTACAGATGTCATAGAACAGTAATATTGTTAACTGTGTTTATTATAGAAGATACGCTAAATATTTTATTTTTTAAATTAAAATCTCGTAAAGAATGTGCAAAGTGAGTAGTAGGTTCATCGTATGTAATGTGTTTGATAGCAAATAATTTCTTCGTAAGCGTCAAATTATCATCATCAAGATATAATGCTATATATACGTAACGATTACTATCAACATAACGCATAGCATCAAAGACTTAAGAAATACTACCTCCATAGGTTTGGAATAATAACTTTAATTCTTCTTTAGTCTTATTGAAGATCGTTTACGTAGTCTGTTTAAATTTTTGACAAGAAACTGAATAAATCATTTTTTGTTACAAGAAGATTATGAGCTACGTAAATTACGTATAATAACGCAACAAGTAAAATAGAAGTAGATATAATGAAACTAGGAGAGTAAAATAATAACAAGTCTGAATGAATTATGAAATCAAGAGAGTCATAGTTACAAGATTATACTGCTAAGAGGTGTTAGCAATATATTAGAGAATCCTAAATGTGAAATTTGATTTTCAAAGACTCCCAAATTATAGATTCAAACACTCCATAATTATAGACCCAATTTTTTTATTTTTTTAAAATTGAATTCAAATCTCAGATTTGATGGCACCCTACATGCCACATGAAGATTGCTCATCTAACGAGCCTACAGGCTCGCAAACCGGGCGCATCATGAACCAACTTGTGCAAGCCACTATTACTGCTTGATTCGCTAGTGGGACAAGCCAACGAGTGAATCAATCCACCTAACTGTATTGAACCACTTTAAAATACCACTCAAAATTCAATTAAAATGTGGGTAAATAGCCTTTTAGTAAAAAAATTTAGTTGAATTGCAAGGTTAAAGATTCAAACACAAAGGATGAAGCATTTACTACTAGACTAGAAATGTGGCCTACCACGCAAATTTTCATCGACCAAATATTATAGCCAAATTTCTCTTTCTTTTGAGCTCACGTATATACAAACACACTACACAGGTTTTTTTGAAAAAAATCAGCCACACCCTTCTCAGTCACCCATTCCAACAAAAATTGACATAAGAAAACCAAAAATAGTTGTTTTCTATCATTCCGCCCCTCACGTTACGGCTTTCAGGATGACCCCACTATGAAAAAGACGCGAAATTCCACCACCACTACCACTGGCGGCGGCGGAGCCACGACGGCGATGAGGGTGATAGTTCCTTTACAAGGCATAGTGCAAGGCCGTGGAGGTCTTTTCTTGGGTTCAGTTATACCCTGTGCTCTCTTTTACTTTCTTCAGCTCTACCTCAAGGGAAGGGGTGGGCGAAATTCCGACGAACCTGCGGCGCCACCGGAGAGTTCGCCGTCGGAGACCCATTTGCCGGAAGTATCGACTTTGCAGAGGGTTCATTCAAGGTTGCTGCTTTCTCCCCGAGGGACGAGTGGGCTGGCCCAGGTGTCGTCTAGAATTGCTAAGCATGCTGATGGTCCTTACTATGTGGGCCTGAATCATGCTGCAGATGACCCGTATGATGAAATGAATAATCCGGATGGTGTAATTCAACTTGGGTTAGCTGAAAACAGGGTGGGTGTTAATGAAAATTGTTACTCGGTTTTTTTTTAATGCATTCATGAAGTGAATTTGTGTGATTAGATGTTTCTTCTGATGTGCTGAATGTAAAACTTGTGTATATATTCTTCTGCATGTATAGAAGTATTTGAATTATTTGTTTATGCCTATGGAAATGTATTGAATCTAGTATTTTTAAACATGTATGGTTTATATGTATTATGCTGATGATTTATAGTATAATAGTAGCAAAATAGTAAAGGCTCTGCTCAGTTTCCAGAAAATGGAAGAGAAGGAAGGAAAATGAATGAATGAATATGTTTAATTTTATATTTGGATAAGTCAGTCCCTCCTCCTCCCTTCCAGTCAATCAAAGCATTGGTAATGTCTTTGGGACTGTCTTTACATTTGTGTAGTACCAATTCTCATGTTTATTTATGTGTTTGAACGTTTTTGGAAGCTGACAATGAAATAGCTATATATGTCTGTGATGTGAACATGCTATATGCTCTTGCAATTGGAGTAACAAAATTCAGCCTTTGAATTTGCATCAAAGATAATTTATCTGTTTGATTGCATATGTTAGTTTTTGAATTTTATAGAAGAGTACTTATGTGGTTAATTGTTTTTTAACAACTTTGATAGTTTGTTAACGGAGTGTGTTTGGGGCTTCTTTTTTCACTTGAATGTAGTTGTCATTGGACGTGGTTCAGGAGTGGCTAGCGGACAATACAAGGGAATCAATAATATGCCAGGACTTGAGCATAAGTGGGATTGCAGCATTTCAGTCATTTGATGGGTTGGTGGAGTTGAAAGTGGTTAGTCTTTCTACTTTTCTTAGCAGTTTATTTATCTCTGTTGTATCCAATAATGTAATTAAGATTTTGCATCTCTTTAATTAGTTAGCAGTGTGAAAGATGTGATCTTTACAGCACTTATATAAAATTCTAGGTCTAATGTGGAATACTAATTAATGTCGCATCTCATTTAAATGTAGAAACAAATTATGACAATTCAAATCTCTAGCAATGGGATTTGGCTGATTATACGAATTCGACAATATACCGTCAGAAATATTAAACTTGATTCATGTGAGTACCAGTAATTCTGTAATCTGATAGCAATATTTAGAATTAATCTACTTGAATGAGTTGCTTCTGCTTCTAGCTTATTTGAAAATTGAAGAAGCGCCTTGTTGATAGTAATGCTTTACTGATTCAGTGATTTGGTTTCAAATTATGTTTGTATCTTGTTTACTCGTGTAAAGTTCTTGGACTGTAGCACTTCCGTTGTTACATCTTTGATTACACATCAACCCCTTATACTTTCAAAGCATTCAACTCATGACTGTGTCATTTTTGAAATTGTAGAAATAACCCCAATGGACAAATGTACTTAGAAGTTTGACTTACTTTTTAGCTTGGCCAGTTTTGCTGTGGAATGCATAGATGAAGTATATACTTAATGCGATTGCACCTAGTAATAACAAACCATCTTTCTCTCCTTTTCTGATTCATTTTTTTCGTGTCGCGTGTGGTTGGAGTTGGGTGGGAGGAGGGGAGGGTTAATCTTGCATTCTTATGTTGTACTCCAGTACTCAAGTTCTCACGTGTACGAGTGTTCTACCATTACCTACTCCTTGGAACTCCCAATGCATATATTGTAAAACAGGCATGGTCGATTGATTTTCTTGCGAGCACGTGTTTTGTTGTTTGATTACGCAACATAAAATTAATTTGTTGAACTTGAGCCACATAGCTTTCAAGTTCATGTTTTTCTTTTGCACTTGAATTCTTCTACTTCACTTGAATAGCTTTTGATACTTCTATGCCATTTTTTCCCAAATTACAGGTTGTGGCAGGGTTCATGTCTCAGGTCATAGAGAAACCAATGTTTTTCAACCCAGCACAAATAGTTTTAACTGCTGGGGCAACTCCTGCAATTGAGATACTCAGTTTCTGCCTGGCTGATCCAGGAAATGCATTTCTTGCACCGTCTCCATACTATCCCGAGTAAGTTCCATTGCCTTTATTAACGGATGATGGTTCTTGTCATTGTTTATTTCGTTTCAACTCTAATGAGAAAATTCAACGTGCAGTCTTGACAGGGATGTCAAATGGCGAACTGGGGTGGAGATTGTACCCATTCCTTGCCGCAGTGCAGACAACTTCAGTTTAAGTACAACTGCTCTTGATCGAGCATTCAACCAGGCCAAGAAACGTGGTCTTAAAGTTCGTGGGATAATAATTTCAAATCCTTCAAATCCTGTGGGAATTCTGTACAACCGTGAAATGCTTTACAGCCTCTTGGACTTTGCTACTGAGAAGAACATTCATATTATCTCTAACGAAGTATTTGCCGGATCAACTCATGGAAGTGAAGAGTTTGTAAGCATGGCAGAAATCATCAATACAGAAGGAGAAGATTTCGACAGAAATCGAGTTCATATTGTTTATGGTCTGTCGAAGGATGTTTCTCTTCCCGGGTTCGGGATTGGTGTTATCTATACATTCAACGAGAATGTTCTGTCTGCTGCTAAGAAACTTGCAAGATTCTCGCCTGTTTCAGCCCCAACACAGCGTTTGCTGATCTCTATGCTTTCACACACAAAATTCATTCAACGATATATCAAGATCAACAGGGAGAGGGTTCGAAGGATGTATATTTTGTTCGTGGGTGGGTTAAAGCTGTTGGGCATCGAATGCACAAAGAGTAATGGAGGATTTTATTGCTGGGCTGACATGAGTAGTTTAATCCGCTCATACAGTGAAAAAGGAGAGCTCGAGTTGTGGGAAAAATTGTTGAATGTGGCCAAGGTCAATGCAACTCCGGGATCATCCTGTCATTGTGTTGAACCTGGGTGGTTCCAGTTATGTTTTAGCACATTAAGGGAAAAGGACATTCCTGTAGTTATTGAACGTATTCGGAAAATTTCTGAAACCTATATATCTCGTAGTTGAATTGTCATAGATTCATCGTCCCTGATGCTAGAAGATGGAAATTACACCGATACTTGGGTAGGCTTAGCTTTTCTTGATTTCTTGGAATTGCTGGCTTGGTAGAACCAACTAGAGTGTTTCCATGTTGACATACGAACTGAAGATATGATCTTCTGGTATTTCTTTGGTCCATAAGAAGAAATGTCATCGTGTGATTCTGGCAGTTAAAGTGCAGAAAATTGTTATTCTTCGTCATCGGAAAAGTTTGTGCAAATCATGTCTCTATATGACCTTTGGATCGTACCCGTCTCTAGTTTTTACGAATGTAGATAGATCATTTATGGCTGATGCAAAAGCAAGCAGAAAATCCAGTTCCAGTTTTTTGTGCAGATTTACCTGAAAGATTGTGTGGATCCTTACAACTGTAACTGGATTTTTTCTTTTCTTTTATTTTTTTGTCATTTTAATGCTACAACTTTATTATTCCATTAATTCATTTTAGTGCATGTTTGGTAAGCACTAGTACACCAGCCTTGGATAATATATGAGTAATATTTTATCATTTTTGTTCTTTTTTTTTTTTTAATATTGATTAGTATTATCCAACCGTTTTTACTAAATACGCCATATGTGCATGTTTTATAATGGGACGAGCGAAAGTTTTACAATGAGAGCATGTTTGGCACTAAATATAGGATGGACCTGATAAGAATAAGATTTTAACTTCTTTTTCTCTTTTAAGCTACAATGGAAAGCTTTTATAGCAGGATTGCAGTTGATAATGGTAACTCAGCTTGGAATTGCAAAAGAATTTTGTATTTCTTTTACCAAATTAACAAATGTATCCTACACTAGTTATGATTCCGGACCATTTCTTATGGACTCAAAAGCCTAAACAACCTAAGTTATGCTCGATCTCCTAAGGAGTTTCTGAAGTACAAGTCAAAGCCAATTTCATACCTAAATCAACTCATTTTCCGCGAATCCCCTCAAACTTATGTCGAAACAGTTCAAAGCAGAGCCCCTATCCCTATCCATCAAATATCGGACATATTCACGCATAATCACCACTTCATTCATCGCTGGACTCTCCACCGGTTTCCTGCCAGTAACAAACTCCAAAAGAATCACCCCAAAACTAAAAAAATCACATTTATCATCGATTCTGGATCTTTGAGATAACTCATGTGCAATGTACCTGACTGCATTGTGAATGTTTCTTGAACCATTAATATCCAGCAGAGGAAGAAACTTTCCCAAGCCACAATCAGACAGTTTGACATTCTATAATTCATCTTCTTGTATTACTCCTTACTGAAAAGTACACTCCCACTGGAATGCCACAAATTTCTGCAGGCAATCCTCCATTGAGACTCTTAAAAGCCAAATCTATCCTATCAAGATTCCTACAATTACCAATCGACACAGATTGCATCCAAAATATTGTTATGTGCTAAAGAAACTAACCTTGTATTCTTGAACAAAGCTGAAGGAATCTCCCCATTGTACCCGTTTTTGATAAATCAAGAAACTTATGTTTGGCAAATCCCCAAGAAAATCATGGGATTACCCCAGATAAAGCACTGGAGCTTAAATTAATCTTCCACAATGTATCAATCTCTCCATACTCCAAAGGAATATTTCCTTGTAATTTATTCCTAAAACAAATTAATAATCCTCAAAAAAAAATTTAATCCAGATAAAGCAGGAGATAAAACCCCACCAAGACTATTATTATATAACAAAATTTTCACCACATTTCCATCTGAATTACAAAATACACCTTTATAATCTCTGCTGTGGCTATAATTTTGATCTCAAGAACTCACTCAAAAAAGGGTCTATTGAAATGTTACCCATGAATTGAAGCAAGATTTTCATTTCAGTTATTGGTGAGAGTAATACTATCAAAAACACAAGAAACAGAGTGCATAGAAGAAAACAAGATAATGAATAATGGTATCTATTTTTTAATGTGACCAACAGTACTCAGCATTATATTTGCTGGATCCAGTCCTACAAAACTTGATCTCTGCTTCTGCATATACGCTGATGAAAACACCAACAAAATGAGTTCTTTGCATTCAGTGTGATGTATATTTGTTAAAGGGTAACATTTTAAATGCTCTATCTTGGAGAAAATAGGAAGAAATCGAAGCACTTTTTGTGGTATTTTCTTGGGATCTTTCTTTGGTTAACAATGAAATGAGAGTTCTGCATACTTAGTGCATATGGGCTAGTTTGAGTTGATGAGTTCAAGAATTAGGTGTAGTGATAGATATACTCATAAGTCATAAACACACATCTAGAAAGAGAATTGCTGTTGGCTCGTTGGCAAAAGGGGAGTGATCATAAATGAAATATTGCCTGGCTTGGCTGGAAAGAGAAGCCGGTGTGACAATCCCATTAATAACTGCACTTTTTTATGCTTATTACATTCGTCGATCCTCCTGGTTAAATCTCGCACTCAGGTAAATGGTAATATTTGGAAAACTAATAGCAACAATTCACTTATTATTAAAACAAGAGAAGAACCCATTCTGTTTTTTTGCTAGAAATCTTCATCTTCAAAGTGCCTTTTGTAGGGTCTGTCTCACCACAGAGAGCATTGAAATCTTCGTCTTCGATCTTAGTTGTCAGTCTTTCATTACAGACGTAAGATAATCACTCTAAATAGAAAATGCCCAAATATTGGTGTTAAATTGTCAGGTGATCTTCAAAAATATGCATATAAGCACAAGTTAAGTTGCATTTCATAAAGTTAGACGTCTTGGAGTCTCATGCCAATTAAGCAAATATTTGGATAGCTTTCAACCTTCAACGTTGGCATTGAGAACCGACTTATTCTTTTCAATAGTTGGAGATGACCTCCTCCTCCGTTCGCTTCTGAGGATTTCTAGTTGGCCGATCTGGTTTCGGTTAAGTAATCTGTCTATCCCTAATCTATGACAGATTGACTTACTCCTCGAGCAATAAACTATAGACTGGTTCAATTTTTCCCATTTCTTACTAGAGTTTTGCTGCATATTCTACATATTTTATTGCTTTTGAATCCTTATTCATAGATTCTTAGTTGAAAAATAAACATAAGAGTTGACATTTAGGTTGCTGTTTTGCGCTAGACCGTAACAGGAATTTAATGTAAAATTAACAGAAATTTTACAGACGTTCTTCTTAGAATAATGTTTTTCATTATTAACATAATCATTGGTCTAGATAATAATTAACCCCTTGATTCTTATCCTACGAAATTGTGATACATCTGACGATTAAAGGCACACTGCCACCTACACAGGTGACAATCACAACAAATAGTGAATAGCATTATTCGTTCAACTTTCATTTAGGAACCCAAGTAGGTCATCAGTATTCATAAAACATATCAATTTTCTTCCCAGCACTACAAGTCACATCTTAATTAACATTCAAATAAACTTTTCCTGTTAATTGAAAAAAAAAAAGTGGACATGGTTTTAAAAAGGATGGAGACATGAATGCAGTAAATACAAGGTTAGAAAAATAGGTTGTCACATCTATGAAAGGTTGGAAACCCCTTACAGAATTTTACCTAATAATTTCAACATGTCACCATGTAATGTTAGATAGTTACTTTTATGTCAAGGAATTTCAAGGTTAATCGAGTGGTAGATAACATTAACGAGCACATTGAAGAATAATTTGATCTCAAACAGCACATCTCAGAAAAAGGAAAGCCAGATAACATTAACAAGACCTACTACGGTCAAATTGTAACACTGCTTTGCAAAGCCAAGTAAGCAGTAATTTAACCCTTAAAAATATGGGATTTCAATTATGTACCTTTATGTTTTACAATGAAGGAGAAAGGAACTATAAGTGGTTTTACCAGTTACCACCAATCCCACAATCGACTTGCTGATATTAGCCGTGTTAGCTTCCTTTTTCCCTTCCACTATATGCACAATTATCGACCTCGTCCTGTGAGTTGGCATTGCCTTCTCCAATATAATTTGTCCAGGCAGAAATCCTACGATCACTGCAATAGGCACTCATCCTTTTGCAGTTCATTGAGCCGCCTTTTGCTGTACAATGTGATTATCACTGTTGTAGCCACCGTGATGCAAAATCCAACCGCGTTGAAAATTATCTGTGATGTTGACAAAGAGTGCTGATCACGGGATGCATCAGCCAAGGTTTTTATCAGGATGCCACTACAAAATCAAAAACTCCATCAGTCTCAAAAAACTTTCATCAATAATTTTAGCGTCACCTCACAATTTCACAATTGTGAAATTGACGAGAATAACAAGGTACCTATTTCAATGCAATTGCAAAATATCAAACTTGTGAAAGTTTTACATCCTATTAGTCACATCCAGAATCCTACTGTTCTTATCCAATTGCATATTTTGCGTATCATGGAAATAAATGATTTCTGACTAGGCTCCCAAAGGACAAGACTCGGACAAGAAACCTTAAAGACTGAAAAGAAGATAACAGAGTAATAATTTGCCATGTTGGACAGAAAACAGAACCACATTACAAAACAACCAGATCTTGTAGGGGTTTGGCATGACTTTATGAAAGCTTATTGTCTGAGTTATCATAAGCAACAAAACACCGCAGACATTGCTAGCAGAATGGAAATCAAAAGACATAGAAGAATGTGAACATCACTTGAGCACAATTACACCAAATAAGATTATTGAAAAATACCAGTTATTTATCCTCTCTAAAAAATAAGAAGGAAAAGAATACAACACAGCCAAACACGTGAACATTTGCCTGCGGCTATGGCTTACCGCTTACCTCATTTTTCCTTTTCTTTTCATTTTTTTCTTTTATTAGGTGTGCACATGCATGGCTTCGTATAAGCCATTTGGAAAGCAACTAAAGACTATGCCTATATACAAATCATGCATATAACCAAGCCAAATGTTATAGTCAAATCCTAATACTTCTCCATGCATCTCAAGTCTTAAAGAGTTATTTGGCGAGGCTTTGCACCATTGTTTTCTGAAAGAAAGAAATATATAAATCTATACATTAATCTCACAGCCCAGTCACATAAATTGCCAGTCAACGCACGATAAAGTGTTCAAAGATATGGCATTAAGATGGTTTTTGACAGAGGGACAACATGGTTGCCAGCAGGCATCAGTTAGTGGCCGGGATTGACACTAGGAGAGGATGATTATTGCTGCTCTTTGCCAAAACGACCTTGGTGTGGGGTGTGGGGGGGAATGTATAATATTTTTACACGCTTCCATCACCACCAACTGATTTAAATGTTCTACAAAAAATAATGGTGTGGTCTGCTTAACCTCCAGCATAAAGAGATTGTAAGCTTCCATTGTAATTAACAACACAAGGAAAAAAAGGGAAAAAAAAAAAAAAAAGGAGCTGTCCTCAGTGCAAGTGGTNAAAAAAAAAAAAAAAAGGAGCTGTCCTCAGTGCAAGTGGTTAGCAACAAAAGAAGACAATTGGTAGTAACATCAGCATCAGAAACAAAGAAGAAAATTATGATTACATACATCATTAAGAGATTATGAACAATAAGAAGACAATGAACCATCTATGGATGAACCTACTAAAATAAACGAATGTGATGCATTTGGATGTACATGGACAATTGTACAAGGTAGGTTTGTGCTTCGTAACACCATCAGCTCACTACAAACAAAAGTGCGCTTATAATTTCGCAATACTTAATAGAAGGGGGAGATATGAGAATAGGGTAGGGTATAAGGTAGGTGGATGGATTCTCCATCTCCATCTCCATCTCTAAGAGATAGAGATAGAGATAGAGATAGAGAGAAATTCTTACGTGTAGAGTGCAACAAATACTTCAGGTACCATTCCGACAAGTGACCCCAACAAGTATGGACCATATCCAACACTGGTAGCCACGGCAGAGTAGTTATATATGACATAAGGGAAGGGAGAAATCCTAATCAATGTGACAGCTCGAACTTGATTAAACCAATTTCCTTCACCAGCTAGTCTTATGATGGAAGCTTTCTTTGGATATCTCTCTAACCACATCTATAAGAAGAGGAAATGATTAGACTCACGTATACCATAATGTGACAAACAATGGTAGCTCATTGTAGGAGCAGAAACAGTTAATAAAGGCACGTACATGCATTTTATGACGGAAAAGATAACCAATGAAATATGGAAGAGAGACACCAATTGCAACTGCTCCAATGACCAGCAGAAAACCATACCCATATCCAAAAGTCATCCCTGCAACCCACATGGAAGGACTAGAAGGTAAAAGTAGAATTGGAAATAATGCCACAGAACCAAAGACTAGAAGTGCCAGCACTTGTGTGCTGAATGTTTCCGTTTCCCAATGAATTATGGGAATAATTTCCTGGAGAAAACACAAAATGAAGTTAGGAGGCAATATGACCAAAGGGAACAGTGATCATTGATTTAAATGGTACCAAACCACATCTAGGCTTCTTGCTTGGTTTCTAACGTGGACATTAGACATTTATTCACAATGTCATTCACATGATAGAATATGGTAAGGGAAGAATGTAGAGTAATTAAAATTTTTATAACCTCTACAAAACGTGCTAGCCAAGTCTCAGAATCTATTCAAATTAAGGGGAAGAAAAATTTGGGAAATAATGAAATCTTCAACTTATGTTTTCACGGGCTAGGAAATGGAATGATTCAACGGATTGCAAGATAGGTTTTCAGTAGCATGCCTCCATTCCCCTCCATTTCCTTTATAACTAATCTGTCTAGTCCATTCCATCCCATCGTACTGATTGTTCCTTTCCTTCCCTTTCCCTTAACTTCTCCTCCAAATGAAACACACTTTAATTGTATTTAGCGCGTGTTTGGTTTCATTCTAAGTAGATGAATTTATAATGTCATAGAAATGAGTGGTCGATAAGTAGATGGTAGTTGTGTGTTCTACAAGATGTGTAGTTAAAATTAAAGTTTGACTTTGACATTTAAATTATAAGGAGATTATAATCAAAGACAAACAATATACACTTCCTTTTGGCTTTTATAGCCATGCAAATCAGCTGAGATATTAGCATCACTTAGACTATACAAAGATAAACTACCAAGCAAGTTTTTCAATGTCAAATTGACACGGAATCTAAGAGATATAGATTCTTTCACGTTCATTTTTAAGCCGCGTATACACGTGCTTATATGAATGAAAAGATGAATTAACAAATTCAAGATGATAATGTATCCTCTATACACAAAACTAACATCAACAACAAAGTATCTCTTTCCAATTGAAAACAATAAAAGAAAAAAAAACACTTGGCAGAGAGAACCATATTGATACTAGGAATTTTGCCTCTCCTCATAATCACACTTAACTTCCTCGTTTCCTTCAAGAATTCTATGATTTCGTTTGTCCATATTAACAAAGAATGGCTGATATTATTACTTCCACATCACCTTTCTTTCCCAAGCCAACTCTGCTTCCTGTAATAACCTTCCCCATAACGAGAGAATTCATCTATAAAGATAGTCTATACAAGATTAACTTTCCATTCTTCCAAAATTAACATCCTGAATAAACATAAAATATATTATTGCATTACAAGCTAAAAACTGTGAATGAATGACAGTGAGAAACACTCGGACAAAAGGCAAAATAAATTTAATAATTTAACCGCCCTAATAGAAAAAACCCAAAATCCAAATTCAAAAAGCCATAAAAGTAATAAACATTCAAGGTATTGCCTAGAAGAAAATTTACCTTGTCCATGAAAAAGGGCCCGACCCATTTAAAGAAAACAGCAGCCAGGACCCCTAAAAATGTCACAACCAACACCAGCTTTAACCACCACCACAACGACCAGCACCACCCTCCGTCGCCGCAGGCGCAGCCAGATGACGTCGATGCCTCACCGTTGGCCCCTCCATCAAAACCCTCCTCCAATTTCACATAATCCCCTCTGGGTTCCTCAATCGTACCATTATAAGTCATACCCACCAAATCAAAACCCAGTTTCAAATTAAATTAATTGCATTAAACTTACAATTGTGAGGGATTTTATGAAGTAACAAATAATCCCTCCCCTTATGAAAAAAAATGAATAACAATGGAGGATATATGCATATATACACACACAGAAAGGGCGCGTATTTTTGTACGGTGACGTAACGGAGAAGAAGTCTGTGAGAATAAATTAAAATGGTAATTTAGTCCCCGTTTGGCCCCCATTTTTTTCCATTACATTACATTAATTTTTTCTTCCTTTTCGTTTCAATCACACATTCATCAAATAAAATAATATTACACACAAATCTAAAATTTTTCATTATTTTTCTATCAAACATTCTCCCATCAATCACTATTTCAAAAATTTTTAACACCCCAAAATGGGGGCCAAACAGGGACTTAAAGAGTTTTTTGGAATATGATTTGAAGGTTGACTCCCTATGATTAAATACATTTATAATATTTTAATTTTTTATGAAGGAAAACAATATAATAATTTGATTGAAAAATAACGAAAATAAAAGATCAAGAAAAAGAATAAATATTTTCAGGGAGTAGTAAAATTAAAGCCATGTTTGGTAACCATTATCTTAAAACGTTTTTTTCTACATACTCATTTTTAATTATACATCCACACAATAAAATATTTTATACGTAAACTTAAAAATTTTGTTTACTTTTTAACCACACATTCCTTTAAAAATTATTATTCAAAATATTATTTGTTTAATAATAATGGTTATCAAACAAATGTTAAGTATTAAATATAAAGAAATTGTTGAAATACTTAAAAAAATTATTCTTTAAATTTATATATACTTTTTAAATTGTAGAATATGCTCTTTAAACTGGGTTTCATTATTTTCAAAATTCATTTTCAATCATACATTTTTGATAAATTAATATTACACGTAAATTCAAAAATATTTCTTATCTTTTAATCAAATATTCTCCAAAAAAATATTAACCTAAAATATATTTTATCTCACAATCACATTAAGCCCCGGTTTTGGTAGATATCAAAATCAATTTTTTACTAGATTTGGATAAAAGTTGTGGAAATAAGTAATAGAAAAATTATGAGTTTCATAAAATGAGTTGTTAAAATGGGTATTTTTATTTATAATATAAAAATTGACTACCTTTTCAAAGTCTTTTAAAATGGACCAAATTTCAAGTCCACCGCTTAATTTTGGAAATCAATGTTGAAAATTAGCTTCCATTTGACAAATTATAAAGCCTTTCCTTGGTTTAGCTCCAAATTGAAATTTTAATAAATATTATGAATATAAAAAAACGTGATTAAAAATAAGTTTCACAGAGCAAGATATAATAAACTTATAAAAATGAATAATAGCGGATATTATGAAAGAATAATATTATACATGATCATCGATATTAAGTATCAATCTATGTGACAATTACATAATATTAAATGATAAATTCATTTAAAGGCAAAGTCACACGACTCTAACCTATAACATGGGTAGATTATTCAGCTCCCATTAATTTGGTGAATGGAAGGAAAACATTTGGGAGTGCCAATATCACTTTCCAAGTCTCCACATGGTTCAAGGAAATGCTAAAGCCTTTGGAGGACACGTGGCAAGAGTGCGGCACTACAGAGAAGTTTGTGGGACAGTTGTGTATGTTGAGGATTGTTGAAGGCAAAGCAATAGGAATCTCACACAGTGTTGACTTTAGCAAAGTCACAGCAAGGCACGATTAGTTAATGAATGAATAATGCTATTAAATCCCTTTTTTATATATTAATAAAATAAATTATTGAATAGTATTTGGACCATATTTCAATCACATATTTTTCAATAAAATAATATTACACGCAAATTTAAAAAAAAATTCTTATTTTTTAAACACACATTTTTCATCAATACCCTATTCAAAAATTCATTTTTTTTTTGGGACAAAAATGGGGCTCAAACAAGCCTTAATAATAAGCATATGTGATAGTTTGATATTAATCTACAAAATCTCATTAAAATTTGAAATTAATATTAAATTTTAATTACACATTAGTATTTAAAATTTTCAATCACATGTTCTATCAACTTTAAATAAAATTTATTAAAAACTTATTTTTTTTATCTAAATCAAATCGAGCCTTAACGTATTTGGTGTTTAACGAATACTTGACATATGTTCGAGTTTATAAAAAGTTAGTAATATTTTTTAATTCGTCTAATCGAACTCAAATATTAATTTCAATCACAATAATTATTATTCTTAATTATTCACGTATTTCGTGGAACTCAATACTATTCCTCCAAAAAAATTATTAGTAATTTTAGATGGAGTAATTAGCACGTAACGTCTTTACTTTTTATTGTTATTGTGCAAAATGTCACTACCTTTTATTTCTTAGCATTTTCACCCTTAATGTGTGTTTGTCTCCCATCATTGTAGAAGAAATTGAGTAATGAATAGTATTTTTTGAAAAATGTGTGGTTGAAATTTAAAGTAACTTTATTGGTTTGTGTGTAGAATATTTTATTGGGTGAATGTGTGGTGAAGAATCTTACTGTAACAAATAATGTTTTGGAATAATGGGAGAGAAACGGGGCCATTGATTCCTCTAGAAATTCTATTAATTTCCTTTGATTGCACCTTTGATTGCAAACAATGTTACACCTTTGATTGCACTAAAAATCCTTCTATTAATTTCCATCCAACTTTTTCCGTTAAATGAACATCAATAGTCAATTTTTTTTTTTTTAAAAGAGAGGGCTTAAAACATTTTATTTCCTTACCCATCTTCTTCCCCAATTCCTCCCTCCCCTATTATCTTCTTCCTCAGACCACAACCCTCTCCCCCGTCATCTTCTTCCTCAATCTTGCACGATATCATTCTGACCACTTAGAGAAATTGAGCATTAGCAACTTCTTCAAAATGGAATGATATTAATTCAACCAACCAAAATGGATAAGTAATGTGTTAATTGGAATCGTGAAACTTGTTAAAAATTTCGAGTTCACCTCTTAATCATCTTTCAAACAATCCCATGAAGAAGAAATCATTTTCTGTAGATCCCATTTGAGAATAAAAAACAGTTTGAAAATTCTGTAGATCCATATCTGGAATTAGAAACTTCAGCATAAAACTTGTTGACCTCGAAAAATGGCTCCAACATGTGGTCAACAGAATAAGTCTTCGAGTCAGCTATTCCCTGCACACTTAGCACGCCGTTAGTCACCCATAGCCTTTCTCGGGGGAGCTGGGAGCGGCTGTGAGCACTCCGACGGTCAAGTCAGTTTAAGGTTCAACCGGAAAAGGTTTATCGACGATAGGACACTCGCCAGGGAAATGGTTGATAAAGTGTGTAGTGATAAAGTGTTAATATTTAAGAGAGGATGATACTCAAGTTTACAGCGTAGTAGGAGAAATTTTGATTTCAATGCTTCTTCTGGCACAGGGAGATGATATTTATACTAAGGATGGGAAGAGGAGAGCCGTTGGATGAGGAGATACGTGTTGTCAGATCCTCATGGCTCGTCCCATCCTAGGTGTCAATCCGTCCCTCGATAGGTCGACTGGTATTGAATGTTTCTGACATA
>CAIGRT010128635.1:0-20518 GCA_903798405.1 Fraxinus platypoda
ATATAGAACAAATAAATTTTTATTTTAAAATTTTCGGGGTGTTACACTACAGGTGGACGCCTCATTTATTCAAAGAGGGGATCTTAAGTAAATTTTTGCCTCAAAGTCCTCATTTTTCAAGGAATATATACACTCAAATCAATATAGAACACTTAGAAACACTTTTCTTTCTTTAGAACTTCCACTTATTTTTTCTTGAAGAACAAAAATCCTTTTTTCAAAGGGAAAGTTGAAGCACTTTTTCGGTGAACTTTTTCCACAGGATGTTCATGTTCTAGTGCATTTTCTCACAGATGACATCAATCTATTGACCTCGTTTTTGTAGGGACGATATGGCCAACAGATCACGAGTCCTCTCGCCTCGTACTTCTTCCCTGCAGAATCATGACACTTCGAATCTGCCATGGAGGTTCGGCCTCGACATGGCATGTTGGCTGAAATGATGATCACCTCAGTTACCTTGTAGGGCCTCACCTCAGCTAGGTAGGAAATGTAGTGGAGTGCGGACATTGTTGATTTACTTAGCTGGCTGCCATGTTGATAATGATCTAAAGCATCTTCATAAGATGCGTAGTAATTGATTAATTATTATCATACCTCAAATAATGATATTATTTTTACAAATTTTAAGTAAATATTTTTGTTTTAGATATCAAAATTTTTTGACAAGTATAACTGACTTTTAGGCGATTTCTGACCAAGTCAAGCTTAGATATTAATAGTGTAATAAATATATAAAGAACCTAATAATCTACACTTAATTAAATATCAAACCTCAAAAGTATCAAAATATTGAACTTCAAGACATTGATCAAGACTTAATTTATTTAGGTCTTTCAATTAAACAAATTGGTTGCGACTGAGTCATTTTCCCGATGATTAGCAAATTTGACAATCAACTAGAATATTCTATGGCTTGGTAAATTTATAAGAAAACATTCACAGAATGTTAAGAAAATTTAAGAAAAGTGATTTTGATATAATTATTTATTTACTTAACTTGTAGCATGATTATTGATCAATTCAAGAAGCAATTTAATTATATAAAAAAATCCAAAAATAAATAAAGTTATGTATACTGTTGCCTGTCATGCAGTTGGTCTCATCTCAATCATATGGCTAAAGTTGAAGAAGTCCATCTAGTAATGGTGGAATATGGAGCTACGTGAGAGCAGGGGCAGGCGTTGGATGAGAAGATTTTTTATTTTGCACAAATTTTGAATTGTAACGAGAATTATTACTTCATTTATTCAATAAATTTTATATCGTAAAAAATTCCATTTTAATAAAATGAAACGCCACGTCAGTCTACTTATATAAGAATTTTTTTGTAAGCATGTATCACTCATTACATCATAAACGTTAGCTTAAAGAACAAATTGTGTTTATTTTTAATTAATTATAACCAACCTATAGTATTTGTGTTACATGAATCTTAACATAACTTCTTCTCATTTTAACCATATGACTTTCTAGGAATTATAAGGTCGTATTAGTCATTAAGCACTTGTTTCACCCTCATTTTTCGGATAATAAATTTTTATAATAGTGATTATTTTAGAGAATGTATAATTAAAAAATAAAGAAAAGTTTTAAATTTACATGTAAAATTAATTCATTAGAAGAACGTGTGATTAAAAATAAACTTGAAACTTTTTTTTTTTTTGAGAATGAAGTTCAAACTTGGACTAAGTCTTTAACTTTTAATGCTGAGAACATGCTTTTTTTAAACCACACACTATTCATCGTATTATCTCACTCACTATGCCCCTATTTGATTTATATAAAAATCAAATTCTTAGTCAATTTTGATAAAAATTGATAAAATTTATGATTGAAAAGATGTGGATCATATGAACCACATGGTTAATTTGACTTAAATTGCAATTCAAATTTTAAGCTGAACCAAACAAGATATAACACCAACAAATAAGTGTCACTTCATACTCGGGTGGGTGGGTTCGAGTACATTGACTCTCATGCCATCACTACCTACCTTAATCTTTCCACACGGGGAAGCATTAACCTATTTGAGATCAAAAGATCTCATTTTTCAGACAAGCTTGAAAACAGAATTAAAGCAATAGATAGTTCATAAAACCATGTATACTGCTGCAACTGCAAATTCAATTTATACCATGAAAAAAGTAGTAAATATTTTGTACTAACTTTAACAAGCAATGGCTCTGAAGTAGAATAGTAAAGGGAAAACTTTTCTAGTGTTAAACTGGCAAATTTTTGAATGGAAAACCATTAATTCTTACAAGCTTTAGCTCGCAAAAAGTTCATGAGAAAACAGGATACCTAGTTTCAGCATTGACTCTGAAGTAGAATAGTGTAGGGAAAATAGCACAACATTACGTAGTCTGTTGTGAAGATCATAGTAAAGGAAATTAGCATATACACGTCCTGTTGGTATCTGTAGGCAACTAGAGACAACCGCCACCTCGTCCAATGCAAAAGATTGACGTTGCAGACAAACATGAACTTTGCTTTGGTGCTTTATGAAGATGGAGTTGAAAATATGCATAAAGTAATCGAGCAATCACTTGTTTGCTACAAAAGTTTGAATATTCCGAGTACAAGCAGCATCCAGAGAAACCGCATGCATGATGGAAAAGGAAGTCCCCAATCACAAGGCAAAGCAGAACTAAAAAGATAACTTTATTACTTAATTATGGAAAAATCCCAACTGATAACAATCACAGGTCTATGAAAGTAACATTAGAAAGATCACTATTTAATTCAATTTGAATTGAATTTAAAAAAAAAAAAAAAAAATTACATAGAAAATGTCTAATCCAAAGTGATGGCACTAGAATAAAGTAGATTGTCATGGTGGAAATGCATAACTACATGAAACACTGGGACTGACTAAAGTTCACTCTAAGTTCCTGCTCAGCTAAGTAGGCAACTTTTAGTGCATTGGTATGCAATGCTGAAAGCCATTAGACTGCAAAGTATAATAAACAAGACATTAGCTTTTCTTTTTGGATCTTCAATCCTCTCTACCAAAAATGTCATTAGGGTCAATATGCAGGTAAATTCAAACGATTCCAACTGCAGAGTGGTGTCCATGATGCACCCGACTCACATCAACATTTGTTCGTGTGCTTTCTTCCCTCACACAATACATAACTATGCTGCAACATCCCTGTCAAATGTATTAAATATCCTTCTCTCTTTCTGTATAGATTCTTTCTTGTTTGTTCCGGGTGCATGTGCTTTTAATTCCCCCCTCCCCACCCCAACATCTCTCTTGGTGCAAAGAGAAACTTAGATAAATCCCAGATAGACTTCTAGTATTCAACAGGTGTTTTACCCTGTATTCCAGTTTTCCATAAGACTTGACCAAATTCTAGCATGTTAAAATATAAACAACAAAACTCCCTTTTAGCCTCTAACAAACACAATAACCAAAATTGAAAATACTTCTTTTAAGTGTAACTTTCCAAGAAGCTAAGTAACGAATGAGCTAAAGACAAAGCACAATATAATATGTCTGTCATGCACTACCTATGACCATAGTCAACAATTCCACCTTGAAATACTTCTAATTAATTTTAAAGTCCATGCACAACTTATCACATCCAAAAGCATAATATCTGGTTTTTCTCATTTCATATGAACATTGAGCAAAGACCTTTAGTTTATTTACCATAGCCAAAAGTCTTTAACTTAATTTTAGCTTTCTTAACTTTGAAAGGGGGTGAAGGACAAAAGGAGCAGATGAAATCATTTTCGCCTTATAATTTTTCCTAATCTTTAATTGTAAAACTAAATTCTCATCCAATAAGACGGCACCATAGTCAGAAGAAGACAAACTTTAGTCTAGAATTAAAGGCTGAAAAAAATATTACATCTCAAAACAGTAATAACAACAAATTGAATAACAAAAGAAAAACAGCTTGTACTGATAAAAATATATAGTTCTGCAATTCTGAAATATAAAGTTCATACGATTACAAATGTAACAACAAAGAATTTTAGGCCACACAACCAAGTCACCTTCTACGTAATGACAGTGTGATTTGCAACAGAAGAGCTACCCAACTCTATGAATAAGAAACTAAGAAATGCTATATCAGATATGACAATTTTAAATTTCTAACAGTACAAATGTGGAAAAAAAATAATCAGCTTTTCCCCAAAGCATATTACACACACAAAAATTGTAGTTGTAATAACATTTAATGCTCACTTTTGTAAATGCAACAATTAGACCATACCCGTTTGCACTGATTAGTAAGGTTAACCATGCCATTGCTCTTCAAACGAGGGATGTTCCTTTCAGAGTCACATCTTATCTAATTTTACACATAATGGGCGGTCTATCACATCTTGCCAGCATCCAAACCACCATACATCTTCGCAAATTCCAAACACATTTGATGATCTCTTGTATCCCCCCAGCCCCCCCAACCCCGAAAGCCAGCTTTATAACCTTCTTGGTTCTTATATACATGTACTCCCCAGCTTGATTGAACATTGGGCACTCTATCAATGTCTTCTAATTCAATATTCACGGCACCATTATCGATACAAGATGATTTCTCACTCTGACCCTGATGCAAACCGCATTTCCCAAAGTGAACAGCACTAGTTCTAGGCCCCCGTAGTGTGTAAACCGGTCCCCCAAATGATGGATAAACCTCTGCCCACATCGTTATATCCCAATTGTAATCATCAAAAGAACAAAATTCTCTTGCCTTTCTATGTATCTTTCTCCATACAGTTCGGTTAAATGAGTAACCCACATTTCCCATCCTCTCGGCTATCAAACTATCCCAACCCTCACCCCTCAACTTCACATCAGACGGTGCCAGATTTGCAGCATAGCAACTGGGACACTTTTCAGGCTTCAGTTTCGTTAATAACTGCAAATTACGATATGCATTAGGATAAATGAAATGATCCTCTTCTATGAAAAGAATATGACCCGAGTGCAGGGTTGTCTCCTTTAACCCATCCCATACCGTGTTCATCATCCACCACCAATGATGCTTCAAGGACACAATCTTTGGTGACCGGTGGTTCCCATACTGATCCGGATTTCCCTCACAGTTATCCTTAATTGAATTCTGCTTATCTCTACAATCCAATGGCGAAATGCCCGGAAAACTATCAGGAAACACATGAGGAGAAAACGGGGCAAAAATTTGTTTCACTCGACAAAACTTAATACCATCTACAATCTTATTCATCTCTTCAAAGTAACCATCATGGCTAATAATCAATAGAGTTTCACTAATTCCCGTTACGCGGGACAGGCTATTCACAACTGCTTGTAGATATTGAGGCCGGTTATGAACATACAAAACAATGACTATATGATCCTTGGCTAAAGTGGGATACAAATCCAAATTCCTTGGGGGCATTTGATTACGTTTTTCCAATGAAATTGAAAACTCATTCTGTTTAGGAAGCTTCAAATTCTTACCAACAACCTTAGTAGATCGACGAGTCGATCCAAAATTTGCATCAGTATCATCTGAATAAGTGAAACTTAAATCCGCAGCTGAATTTGTTTTCAATACAAACACCAATAACAGAACCCCAGATAGAGTAATCAAAACTACTGATAATAAACGTCGAAAAGCAAAATCTTTGATTCTGGGTTTTCTGTACGGAATCGCCATATCTAAGATCTCTACAGTACCGTTATACAACACTTTAATTTCCAAGAAAAGAAATGAGATTCTGAAATTACTAACGAAAGATCAAACGAGTGAGAGGTTGAGAATTAAGAACCTTAAAATCAACGACTTACAAAGTTGACTAATCTTATAAATCCGAGAAAAATCACAAAGTATTGAAAAACCCGTCAAGAACACCCCCAAATCATTAAGAAACTTTGGGATTCAAAGATTTTTTTTTATTTCTTGGAAACAAGTTTAAGAAATGAGTTAGAACGGCCCAGATTTCTGATTTACTACGTGAATCATTCTGTGGCGAAATTCTCAGCTAATCATAGTTGACTTTTGATGGGAATACATAGTAGTCAACTTTTCTATTGTTTGTGAAATGCTCATCTGTTCAAAATTAGGTTCCAAAATTGTTTGACAAAATAAGTGTGGCAAAATCTAGGTCAATAATTTCAAAAATTGACCTAGATCTTGTCACATTTTGTACACATAGCATTGCTCTCTTTTTGTTAGCTCTCTAAAACTGTGGGCAATTTATTCGTACCCTACTTGTTATAAAGCCCCATTTTATTTAGTTAAATACCATATTTTTAGCAAGTGACGACAAAAAGTTAATGAAATTTGTTGACCTGGTTTTTTTAAGGGTGACATGGCCAACAAATTCGATTCTTTTTGCATAACTGTAGCCTTCTTCCTACACACTTGGACAAATCATTAGAGCGCGTGACCTTCTCCAGTGGTGGAGGAAGCGATCGCAATCACTTTGATAGCCAAGTCAATCCATTTAAGAGTAATTAATTGGGATGTGCACCAAACAGAGACTAAAATCATATGTATATCTATTGTTTGTGGAATGTTTGTGTTCAAAATTGGGTTACAAAATTGTTTGACAAAATGAGTGTGGCAAAATCTAGGTTAATCCGTTAATGATTTCAAAAATTGGTCTAAATCTTGCTACACATTTTGTACACACAACATTGCTCTCTTTGTTTAGCTTTCTAAAACCGTGAGCAATTTATTCGTACCTTACTCGTTACTAAGCCTCATTTTATTTAAGCCTCGTTTGATAGCACACATTTTCCAACTTTTGTAGTGTTTGATAAGCAAAATTTTCCCGGCAAAATATTTTTCAACTTTCCAAATTTTCCACCTTTTTGAGGAAAATAAATTCTTGATATTTTTGTAGGTAAATATTTTCCTTTTTTGTTTTGGCAATTAGAAAAAATTCTAGACACAATGGTAAAAAAAAAAAAATTACTATTATTGACAATTTCCTGCAAAACAAAGCTAAATGAATAGTATTCGGTATAGTTATTATTATTATTATTTTTTTTTTGACAATTGGAACAAATTATAGACCCAATGGTTCTACATTATCATTTTAATGGACATTTCCATAAAAAACGAAGCCAAACGGACACTAAACTTTCAACATTTTCCATGAAAAATTATACCAATTAAACACAATTAATTACAATTCCCAATAAAACAATTTTTAGGCAAATCAATTCCATGTAAAACATTTTCTTTCCACTCATTTTCCACATTTGCAATCAAACGGATCCTTAGTTTAATACCATATTTTTAGCAAGTATCGACAAAAAGTCAATGAAATGTGTTGACCTTTTTTTTTAAGGGTGACATGGCCAACAAATTCGACTCTTTTTTCATAACTGTAGCCTCATTCCTACACACTTGGACAAAACCTTAGAGCGCGCGACCTTCTCCAGTGGTGGAGGAAGCGATCGCAATCATTTCGATAGCCAAGTCAGTCCATTTGAGAGTAAGTAATTGGGTGAAGGACGTGCTAAAAACGTGAACCATAAAAAAAAAGGGATTTGGATCTTCGAGTGTATATGTAAAGAATAATATGAGAGCAAAGTTATACTTGAGGGTATAAAGTTGCATTATCTTCAAATGACATTAAGTGTGAGCTTTTATAGTAGTAGATAAAAAAGAGTAACCTTTAAATGAAGAGACACGTGATCTCATCTTAATGGCTGAGACGTCTTGTCATAGGTGTCATTCTGTCAATCCTAAACTCTAGTGTATTAAATTTCTTGACTGTTTTATAGTCCTAAAACATAGGTTGTAAGGACTAGGTTTGACATTTTGACTTGCTAGAGTGGTTGATGGAGTGAATGGTCACATCAATCAATCACAGAAGATCCTTACAGCGCCTCACCTCATCCGTGAGGGTTCGGCCTCGCCATAAGGGTTCGACCTCTTCATGGAAGTTTAGGGATTTGGCCCCTTTGCAAGGGTTTGGCCTCCTCACGAGGGTTTGACAGGACTTTGCCACGTGGGTTTGGTGAACCGAAATATGGGCCTGGGTTCGATCTTTGCGTGGTTGCCATGTGGCCATTTTTTGGTCTCATTTGGGAGATGTGTAACGATAATCCCCTAAATCCATGTATGAATATTCATATAATGCGTAAAATTTCTGGATCAAAACATGTTGTTTTGCCTGTATTGTATGTTTTGTTTATGAAGAGGCGATACCCTGGCATGGAGTATATTATTGGGTTGGGTTGATTTGGCCTTCTTTTTACCCTCCTCATACAATCTTCGAAAAATAGCTTCTAATGCCTTGGAGGTAGTAAACAAAGAGAAGAATGAGTTAAAGCTCAGCTGGAGAGCCTGAAGTAGGAGATGGCTAATTTGAGGCGTTAAGTTAATATTAACGAGAATGCTGCAATGACTAAGTATTTGGCTCACTTCTACGAAACAATTGAGTATGATGGCCTTGGACTTTACTAGAGGTAGGTTGCATACGAAAAAGTTTTGAAGAAGATGGCCGAGCTACATGCCTCTTTGGATTTGTCTTCTTTGAAGGACAAATTTCTTCTAGAAGAATCGACTACTACAGCAGAAGACTCTGTGGTAGACCTCAAAACTAAAGATCGAGCTCCTCTATGAGACACTGCCTCTTGGATTCTAGGCTTTTCCTTTTCTTTGCTTTGTAACTCCCAGGTACTTCACATCTACTTTATACAATATTTAGAATTAATAAATGGCCTTATCTTTCTGTAAAAAATTGACCAAGCATTTAGGACTCGAAAATAAAATCCTTTTGGAGTATTAAGTTGATTCATGTTTTGCAGGTTTTAAGGTAAGCCCCTTAAGGGTGCTTCGCACTTCTTTTGTCAAAGAGGTTGGTCTTTCTTGTATGGTTGATGGTTCATCCACGCCAAATGGCTTTTCCCATGGTAGATGGTTCATCTCTGGGAGGCTTCGTCTTCGTAAATATCAAGGAGGGCTCCTTCGGAGTGCTTCGCACATTTTTATGTCTAAGTGGTTAGACTTTCTTGCATAGTAGATGATTCATCCATGCCAAGGACTTCTCCCATGGTAGATGGTTCGTCCATGGGAGGCTTCGTCTTCGTAGATCAAGGTGGGGCCCTTTTAGGGTGCTTTGACTTCCTTGGTTCGTCCATGGGAGGCTTTCTTACTTCGTCTTCTTATTTCAAAATAGTTCGACTTCTTTGCATGGTGGATGATTCATCAATGCTAAGGACTTCTCCCATGTGGATGATTTATCAATGTGAGGCTTTGTCTTAATAGGTATCAAGGCGGGCTCCCTTTGGTGTGCTTCGCATATCTCATTTCGAAACAGTTCGACTTTTTGCACGATGGAAGGTTTATCCATACTAAAGCCTTCCACCACGGTTGATGGTTCATCCATGTAAGGCTTCATCTTTGTAGGTATCAAGGTGGGGCCCTTTTAGGGTACTTCGCATCTCTCCTTTCGAAGTGATTCGACTTCTTTGAAGAAAAGAGGGATGAGTCACAAATAAAGCTCGCCTCCGTCAGTGAAATATGACCCATTATTACATCGATTATGTTAAGAAGAGGTCATTTCATGTAGTCTTCCTTTCTTCAAAAGAACCTCATATAGATACATTAAGCCCCTATCATATCAAAAAAGAATTACGACCTGTTACATACAAGACTGAAGACCTGGATGGAAAGCCATAGCTTCATCCATGGAATATAGAGCATCTACACAAGTATTATCAATGAGTAAGGTACATCATTCACAAAAGATGCAAATTTGTTAACCTCATGTTTATATGGAGCGACGTGGCCAACAAATCTCAATTCCTCTCAAATCCATGTAACCTCTTTCTTGCACCCTTAGACAAACCTTTATAGCACGTGGCCTTCTTCAAGGGTAGGGAAGGCAACCATGAGCACTTTGATTGTCAAGTCAATTTATATATGAGTGAATATTTGGGTATGTCACGTGCTAAATATATGAGCCACTTAAGAAAATAGGGTTCGGATCTATGAGTGTATGTAAAGAGAATAACGAGAAAAAACTCGTAGCTGGAGTGTATTTTGCATTAACTTCAAATGACACAATGTATGAGCTTTTTATAGTAGAAGATAATAAATAATAACCATTGAATTAATAAATATGTGGCCTTTTCTTAACGGCCGAAGCGCCTTATCATAGGCGCCATTTTGTCAATCCCAGGCTCAGATGCATTTAATGTTCTGACTGTTTGCAGCCTTATGGCCTAGGCTGTAAAGATTATACTTGACATATTAATTTAGTAGAGTGGCTACTGCTGTGAGTGGTCATATCAATCAATCTTAAAAGATCTTATACGAAAGATCCTCTACAGCGTCTTATGGGTTTGCACTCTCTATAAGGTTTCGGCCTCTTTGTGTGGGCTCAACATAAATTTCCACATGGACATAATGATATAGAGTATGGGTCCAGGTTCACTTACAATGTGGCTACCACGTGACTATATTCTAGAGCCTTGTTGGAAGAGGTGTAACAAAATCCACTTTCTAGGTATCAAACATGTGGGTGGTGGCATCAACACTTGATGGTACTGGGAATAAAACTTGTAGAAAAATTATATATGGGGAACTCTACATTGATAATTAAACCTCCATATACGAAAAGAAAGGTAGATGAAAAATAGAAAGTCGACTTAACTTTACATCTAAGAAATTTTAAACGTCTACTTGATTGTTTTTTCTTCTTTCTTTACAACAAAAGGAGTGTATATTTGTGTTTTACAGAATTTCCTTGGGTGTGGAAAGCTAAGTTTTACACCCTACACAATATATAGGAACAAGAAGAGAGGGCAAAGATAAATTCTATACGGAATATCAAATGAAATTTTCCAAAAATCAAAATCCAACTTGGGTTCTCCCAAGATGGTGTAAAAAATTAGCTTAGTCACCAAGGTGATCTCTATATTTTGGTGATTAAGTAAAGAAGAAAAAGGAGGTGAGATCTCTACATAGTGCCACGTGTTACTCGTAGAGATTTTACCTTATTCTGTCAAATTTTGCAGTTTTAACGTTCAATGTCTTGGTTGATTTTAGACTATCAATCAAGGTCATAAAAACAAGTTCTTGGTACCAATGCCCTTTATAGAGTACTTTAATTCTCCATTGTCGTGAACCAAAACCGTCCACCAGATCAAAAGTTATAATCACCTAAAGTTGGTCACTCAAATTGTTCATTTTGATTTTTATACCATCGTCACTATTTACGTTCCACTTATGGTTATTCTAGTTGGAAGAATAATTCCAATACACCTTGTCAAAGAACTCATTGAAATATTGATTTTTGTCTCCTCAAATCACTAAATGACTAGGAGACAAAGACGAATGAATTACCTTAATTGTACCTCAACTATATTTTACATTATATTTTATACTAGATCTCCTATAATAATTAAAATTATGGAATAAAAAATACGTCAAATATTTGAAAAATTATGATGAATTTTTCGAGACATTACAAATAAGATTGCTAGAGGGTCAACCACTGTACAAACTTCAATGCCTAAATCATTAGGACTATTTTTAGAAGAAAAGATTGCGAGGTTGAAGAATGTACGTATGAGTACATAAATTCAATTTAGCTACCCATAATGAACATGCATTCCTCTTTTATAGTAATATTAAGTGAAAGATACAATTATTTGGTCAAGTTCCAATTCATCTAATCAACATGAGCTCGAACTTTTTTGCCATGATGGAGCTATCTGATTGGTGAATTTGAACAATGTTCACTGCATCGCTGACAAGTCATTGTTGCATTACGACATTTTTCACATTTATGCCATGCAACATCTCAACTAAAAGCATCTTAAATTCATTATTTGGATGTAATTTAGGAAACATTCATGCCAAGAGCTTCTTCCATAGAGGAAAGTTCATCCATGGGAGGCTTTGCTTCGTAGATACAAGGTGGAACATCCCTTGGGGGTGCTTCGCACCTCTCATTTCGAAACATTTTGACTTTCTTGCTTGGTGGATGTTCATCTATGTCAAGAGCTTTTTCCATTGAAGGAAAATAAAAGAATGAACTCATTCGTACTGAAATCCATTATATTGAGGATAATGTATTTACATGGGTTGAGAAAGATCATCCAGCTAAATAGATAAGCCTTGCTCACTTATAAAATCTTCATGAGTACTCTACGTTCTATGAATGAGGTTGTGCCTTTCCATCCAAGTCCTCAAATTTGTAAGTCCCAAGTCGTAGTTTTTTCTTTGATATGGTATGGGGCTTCCTAGTTGAGGCTTAATATGCCTGCATCTGGTTCTTCTAAAGAGAGGAAGAATCTCCTCAATATAAGGCTACCTATGCTAAATGACCTTTTCTTCACTTTGACATTGTAGTAGCGGGTCATCTTTTGCTAGTAAGAATCTAGAGAATTATCTATTCTTTCTTCACGTCGAGTTCACATCTTATTGAAGTGTAAGCAATGAGGATAGGGTAATCCTACTTCTATTGGACTCATAGCTTCGACCCCACATGCCATGTAAAAACGGGCGTCTCTAGAGGTAGTTCAACTTGTGATGCGAATCACAACACTTGAGGATGCTCGTCAACCCACGTTCTTTTGGAGACATCAAGTTTCCTTTTCAGGTATATTTGATAGTTTTGTTTAACGGCTTTGACCTGACTATTTACTTGAGGGTGGTGAGCTATTCAAAAGTGTTTCTTGTCCTAGGTCTTTACAAAGCTTTCTAAACTTTTTGTTGTCAAATTTTTGCCCATTGTCAGATACGTTTGAGTGGGGAATGCTAAATCGACATATGATATTCTTCCAGAGGTTTGGAAGTGTCTACTTCTGTGATTTTGGCCAAATGTTCAGCCTCTACCCACTTTGTGAAGTAATCAATTTTCCACCGGAGAATTGGCAAGGGCTAGAAACAATTGTGAGTTCTGGGGATGGTTGTCTTTATAAGGTTGACATGCGTTGACACTTCTCCCACTTACACACAAATTGAAGGGCATAAATTTTCAAGGTGGGCCAAAGTATGGCCTAAGCTCCTTTTTTGCAAGTGTAGGTCCTCCAGTGTGGTTGCGATATACACCTTCAAAACCTCTCTGGTATAGCACACCATCCTGGAGAATGAAATGTGCAACTCTTCTTCTTAGTTTGTGGGCTTCTCCTTGTTGCATGCAGGACTTGATCCCTTATATCCATGATAGTGTGCCTTCAGTTCACATCACTTCTTTCTCTTTTAAGATATGGTGTCTAGCGAGATGCTTAATTGCCACTATTTTTTAGTAACTCGAAGTCTTTGTTGCAAGCCAACTTGGATAGTGCATCGACATGGGCATTTTCAAATGATAGGAGAAGATCCATTACTTGTTCGAGGTATAATGTCATGCTTTTGTTTTTTGCGGTGAAATTTCCATCAACTTGGATTACAACTAGCTAGGACTAGCTACTTATAAGTAGCCTCTTTACTTGTATCTCCTTAAGCAAAAGGTCAACTAGGATTTCCTCATATTCAACAACATTGTTGGAGGCTTTGAATCCAAATCTCATTGTACAATCAAGTTTGTAGTTTTCTGGGCTTATCAAGACCACTCCATCCCCGGAGCATCCCTCTAGAGGAGCCATCAACAAAAAGGCTCCACATAGAGAGCTTTATGGGTTCCATTGTCTCCTCTATTATAGGGACATTGATAAATTCCTCTACGAAGTTTGCAAGGGCATGATGGAGGTCTTTAACTTAACACAAGGTCGAATTCACTCAGCTATACAACCAACTTCATAAACCTCCTCAAGGCATCTATCTTTTGAAGCACCTGCTTAAGTGAAAAGTTTGTTAACACATGTATGCTATGAGCCTGGACATATGGCATCAACTTTCTTAAAGTGGTAACGAGGGAGCGAGCAAGCTTTTCCATATCTGGGCTCACATAGTATATTGACAGTTCATGGTTACCTTTTTCTCTTGCAAGACCGAGCTGATGGCCTCTTCAGATATGATTATATATAGTAATAGGGGTTCATTAGCCTTTGGTTTGGGAAGGAGAGCCTGACCTAGGTGCTTTTTCAACTCCTGGAAAGCCTTTTTACACTCATCCGTCTATTGGAATTTCTTCCATTCTTTGAGAACTTTGAAGAAGGAAAGACATTTATCAGTGGCTTTTGAAATAATGTGACTCAGGGTTGCCACCCGCCCAATGAGGTTCTGTACCTCTTTGGATTTTTTAGGGGACCTCATCTCTATTAGGGCATTGATCTTTTCAGGGTTGGCCTTAATACTTCTTTGGTAGACAATGTAGTATATAAACTTTTTAGAGGCGGCACCAAATGCACACTTAAGGGGTTTAACTTCATCGTGTACCTTGTTAAAATTTGGAAAGTAACACCTAAGTACTTGACATGGTCATTTGTTTTGAGGCTTTCACAAGTAGATGTCCATGATTTTTAACTTATATGACAAAATTTTACTACAATTGATATTAACATGGGTGTTAAGCTTAGCATGACTAATATGACCAGAGCTACTATTGGAAAGAAACTTCTAGTTTTCAATAGATGTTCAATAGATGATAAAACAAGGCTATTTGTTTCATTTCACTAGTAAATTATCTTTTTTTATATATTGAGTCCCAATGTTGCTATTGATAATTAAGCAATGTTTTACACTAGCCTATTTTTTATTTTTACTTTTTTGGTAAAAATATAATTTGTCTTTAGTTACATTTTTTTTCTTAAATACGATCATTTAGTAATGCAAAATAATTGTAATGCCCTGTAAACTCCCAATACTTCTCCAATAGTATTTTCAATCAAATACTCAATAAGAATTCAGGTCACTACCTAATTTTAACAAACTCCACCTTCACATGAATTCCATTGCAAAGAATAAACTTAACTCTTCAACGAACTCCAAAAACTCTCCAAATAGAACAATCAAATCAAACTATTCCACCTCTTCCACGAATCCCAACTAGAGCAAACTCAATACTGTGAACTAAATCCAAGCACTACTTACCAGTAAAATTACTTGGGCACCACACTTGTTCAAATCACCACAAACAATACAATCATCAAGTTTACAACCAGTTACATCCTTGTTACCGAATTTGCTCAAATTATCCCCACAAGCAACACGAGCAACACGATCTCAAACATCACAACTAATTCACCTGAGCTAGTGACAGGTTTTTCAATAATAAGTTTGCTTGAATTATCACCACGAGCAATCCGATCACAATAAACTCTACCCGAGTCAACGCTTATCATAACATAAACAGCCAAATCAGAATCACTGAACCTTCCCTAAGATTTGATATCTCTCTTCCTCAATTTAGTGATAGATGCATCAAACATGATCGTCGAACCTTCTAAAACATATAATTGGGACATTCTCTACCCCTTTTCTCACAACTTGATCTTTACGTTGCTTCTCCTCTAGTGTCCAAACAAAAATCTGCCATAAAGAAAATCCAGTGTTGTAATCCAAAAGTGAAATTTCAAACTTTATGCTTGCCATCCCAAATCAATAAAATCTCGTTCTGAGTTGATCAGATCTCGCTCTAATACGAAACCAAACTAGTTCTCCCAAGAACTACCGAACCATGGCTCTGATACCACTTATTAGAAATAAAACAAATACCAATTTACTCTAATACCACTTTTAAGAAATTGAGTCAATTGTTGAATATTAAAGACGAGATAATGGGAAAGATGAAAATAACAATTACAAAAACACAAGATTTACGTAGAAACTTAAGACGGGAAAAAATCATGGCTACAAGTGGAGAATTCAATATATCAAAAGTAACGAGTTACAACTACACGTCTCTTTCTATTAACGTGAATCCCACTGGATCACTCTATGATTTAAATTGTCAATAAACCCCCAAAAATTGAAGTATGAATCACAAACATTGAATTTTATAGGGTCTTTACAACTTATGTGACATTCGGAAGTACGTACACAACTCGACATTTAGTTGGACTGTAAATCTTGAATTGAAATATATAAACAAGAATTTGAGGAGTATATTCATAACTAACATTGTGGAAAATTCAACATTTCATTGCAAACGAAGTATCTAGCAACACATTTCATTAACAAACAATGAATTTATGACAACTTGTTGAAACGAAAGATTCTGTAAAATTTGAGTTAGCGTCACCCCGATAGTTGATGGAAATTAAATTCTTCTGGACTTATTAAGTATCGAATTATAAATTAAAAAGTGTATTTATTTCGAATTTCTGGGGAACAGTAGGTGCACTTAGAATTTTCTAAAAACTTGCACAAGGTTTCATTGTAATCTACAATAAATCCACACCAACTTCCATTGGAATCATTTAAAAAAAAAAAAACTCGAATTCGCTATAATTAACAATCTTCCATATATTAATCTCCTTTGTTTAGTGAATGTATTAGATCTTGTGTTTTACTCTAGTACGTAATAATCATTAATAAATAAATTGACCATTTTTATAGGAAGCAATTAAAAAGCTTCTCCAGGAAGTAATTGCAATTTTCTCGAGATTATTGCGCCAATCTTGTTCACTGGAAAATCTTGGTCATAAATAAATTGACCTTTTTATAGAAAAGATTTTTTTCGAAATGCATCTAAAAAATTGGCGACTTTTGCAAAATCTTCCAAAATTGGTCATATCTGAAATACACCAGCAAACTATCACTACAAATCAAGATTGCCCGAATTTATTATCCACGTTAATGAGTAAGGCTAGTATTTTTAAATTGACTCGAAATCCTTGTCAACTTTTCTTAATTTGTCTAGAATGCCTAATTCGTTGTATATTGTGTTTAGTAGGTAAAAATCAATGATTTTATGAATAATTGGAAGAAACAAAGGAAAAATAGAGAAAAATGGCGAAATCCAAACTATGGGGACTAAATTGAAACGCTCCAATAGTTGAGTCAGACCACAAATTGGAGATCGAAGATGCTACGAGTTCAATTGGATGCAGTTGGAAGAGAAAGGAATGAGATTACAAGTGAAAAGGATTGAAATGTATTGCGGAAAAGTTTAGGTAATAAATTGCAAAAATTGGAACTTGAGAAACCCATGAGGCCGCAAAGCTTCTTCCTTGTGCGGCCACACTCGACCCCAGTACATTAACAAGTCTCCACGAACCTACTCAACCATGTGGTTGCAATGATGAGTACCATGCAACCACAAGGCATGTGTACGAGGAAAGAAATTTAGTTTTCTTATTTCTATGAAACTCTATATGGAAAGAATCTTTGTGCATCTATATAATACCTAAACACGACAAGAACGAAAGAAAACCTCCATTCGACCTAGTTATACACAATTCTACAATATTTTGGAGGTGAAGACAAGTCTAGAGAGCTAGTCAAGTCAAATTACATACGAAGATCGAAAATTCATAATCTGGTTACAAGATCCAAACAAGAACGTTGAATTTTCCTACTTCTTTATTCATTCTTATATACGGGTGATGTCTATTCAAAATTTCTTGTATAATTTAATTACAATAATGTTAGGCTAGATTATATCTTGTGTTATTTGAATGATTGGCCACCTTTTAGATAACTTGTTGCCTGTTTGTAGTGTTGAGAGACTCACAATAGGTAGAATACTGCATATTTAATGCACGGACAATATGTATTAGTAATAATATTTATGACGTATGCAATCGTGTGTGATAAATCCTATAAATTAATACATATTTTTTTATAAATAGGACCGGGAGGAATAAGATTGAGTCGTGTTAAACATAGATTTAATATTTTTTGAAGAAGAATATTGAATAAAATCGGATTATCAATTGTCATTAACATTAGAAAAAATTACTATTTTATATGGGTCGAGAATTGGAAATAGCATTAATAGGTAGATTTTGAAATTCGAGACATCATCTCATATCGATAAAACCTCTTCGAATTGCTTTCTTAGTCAGAATTAGTATAAAAATCACAACAAATCTATTTTATATTTCGATACATCGAATTGATAATAACTAGAAAAATGAAATTAAATATTATTCCTTACGGGACGATACTCTCAACTTATTTAATCTATTACTTGTCAACGATCTCGTATGCTTGTGAGTTTTCACTGAACAAGTTTTTGGCGCCGTTGTCTGAGAATAACGATTTTAATTCTAGTTTATTAGTTATATTAGATTCGCTTTTTTCTTTTGTTTTGGGCTATTCATATTCCTACTGATGTTCCTGTGTTTTTCTTCTTCCAAGTTTTCATCAGTATATGCAAGATTTTGACGAGATCGAGCTAACTCCACTAGACCCCGAGATCGAAAGAACTTTTACAAAGTGTAGAAGAGAACAAAGAGAAATAAGGGTAATGATTGAAAATCAAAATCAAAATCAGATCCAAGATTCATTTCAACCACCACTCCAACTCAATAGATGCCTATCGCCAACGAGGGCCGAATATTAGTAGAGGATTATTTGAATTCCGTGCCTGCATCAGTGCAATCACCAACTACTCGCTTTTCGAGCAGGCTAACTTCCATATCTGACATGATGTTGTAAATCTCTTCCAGAAGTTCTTCTGGAAAGCTATAGAAAATCTACATGAGAACATTCTAACTTTTCTGATGTTATATGAAGTCATCAGCCATGAGGAAATGCCATCAGATGCCTTTTGAATGCGCTTATTCCCTCACACCTTGAAGGATGGTGCAAGAGAATGACTCTATTCATTACCTACTAGAAGCACTGTTCTAAAAGGCGCGCCTAGGCGGCTGCCTAGGCGCGCCTTGGCGTGATGCGAGGCAAAAATGCCAAGTCAAGTGGCTTGGCGTCTTATTTAGCGATCAACGACAATTGTTGACCTCTAATGCACGCCTAGGCACAATTATGCGCCAAGGCGTGCATTAGCTTTTTTTTTTTTTTACAATTCTTTGAAGTTAAAAATTATTAAATTCTAATTTTTCAATTTGCCCTAATTTAAAACAACCATTCGAACCCAAACATTTCTCTCCAATCTCCTCCAAATTGTAACCAGTCGGCACTTTCTCTCTTCCAAGTTATGCTCATCTTCAACACTTTCGAAGGGAAGTTGGACTCCCTCAATATGCAAAAGAAAATAGACAAACCTGATGTTTTTTCTTTTTGAGCGTGGGTCCATACTCCATAGTACTCACGTAGGCGGTAGGATTTCTAATTTCTATACAAAAGCTGAAATTGAATGAGACAAACCTTAGAATCTCCATAATAAAAGTCAAAAATAGTGGCTAATGGCTATGGGTAATGATTCAATGCACTGGGTCCACAGTTTCAATTTTATGGGTCCACAATTTCAATTTTCTCTAGTGTCCAATATCAATTTTACCATTTTTTATGTATGAAATGGGGTTGGTAGGTGAATAAAGGCAAATATAGTATTGTTATTGTAATTGTGATCATTATAATATTCATTCATGAATTTGGAATCTTTGAATTTGATCAAATTATGTTCTTTTTGCACAAAAGAAACGTGAAAAAAAAACAGGGAAAATGAGAAAATTTGGGGTATTTCAATTTTCATGTTTACAGAACTTGTAATTTTGTGTGCATCTTAGTCTTATTTTATTTTAGTACATTGAACCCCAATGTTTATAAATTTTATATTGTTTCTATTTTTTTAGGAACCAATGGAAGAAGGTGATTCTTCAACCGTATCTAAATCCAATGCTAGTCAACTCAAAAGAGATTCCAGGGATGTCGAATGGGAAACCGCGATTTTGGTAGATCCAAACAATCTTAATAATGTGAAATGCGTATTATGTGATAAGGTTACTAGGGGAGGAATATGTAGGCATAAACTTCACGTAGCGGGAATCAAAGGAAGAGGTGTGGCATCATGTCCTAAAGCAAGTGAAAAACAAAAAGCTAAGTGTGTTGAGGCGATTCAAGGGACCAAGTCTAAAAAAATAGAGAAGCTATTGAATAATGCTAAGTTGACGGAAGATGTAAATATATCTTTGCATACAACAGATGAGGAAGAAGAAGATGAAATTGCTATTATTGAAAAAGGGACTAGGATAGGGCCTATTAATGTGGGACCTATGGATCAATTTGCAAGGTCTATCAATGTCAACGATGATTCTATGAATGCAAATAAGAAATTGAGACAACAAAATATGAATGATGCAATTGCTAAGAAAAGGTTATTAGAGGTTCATCGATATTTGGCAAGATGGGTTTATGAAGCCGGAATTCCTTTTAATGCCATTGACAATGATAGTTTTAAACTATTTGTGGANCTATCAATGTCAATGATGCTTCTATGAATGCAAATAAGAAATTGAGACAACAAAATATGAATGATGCAATTGCTAAGAAAAGGTTACTAGAGGTTCATCGATATTTGGCAAGATGAGTTTATGAAGCCGGAATTCCTTTTAATGCCATTGACAATGATAGTTTTAAACTATTTGTGGAAGGTCTTGGTCAATATGGACCGGCTTACATTCCTTCTTCCCAATACCAATTAAGGGAGCCACTTTTGAAGGGAGAGGTGGAGATGACAAAAGAAACTTTAAAGAAGCAAAAAGAAGAGTGGAAAAATAATGGGTGTTTAATCATGATAGATGCTTGAAGTGATAGAAAAAGAAGAAGCATCATGA
>CAIGRT010128637.1:0-16279 GCA_903798405.1 Fraxinus platypoda
TAAAACAACAAATTCCATTAGTTTTTCCATTAAAAACAAGAAATTCCGTTACATAGCCACTTTTAATATATAGAAGATATATATATATATATATATATTTTTATTTTTTTATTATTATTTTTTATTTTTTTTAAATTTTTTTTTTTTCGACCCTCCATTGTAAGAATCTGATCCCATCATTATGTCAGACACACTTTCGTTAATAACTGATGCATCGTGCAAATCAATCTAGTTGGATAATGCTGTCTAGAATTATCGAGGTTCACCAAGTTAGTGGTGGTGGAACTACTGTCACGTTGTTCAATTATGTTAAGATGCAGTTTTAATCAGGCATGAAATTGTTCAGGTTAATTTACTAATGGTAACTCAAGTTTGGTAATCATTATCTGAAAACTCGTTTTTATACACACTCATTTTCAACCATACATTTACACAATAAAATATTCTTCACGTAAATCCAAAATTTTTCATACCTTGTAGCCACGTATTCTCCTAAAAATTACGATTCAAAATATTGTTTTCCCAAATAATAGACATCAAACAATGGCTTAATGTTAATTAAATAAAGGGAAAATTGCAGCAGCGGTCCTTAACCTTTTCAATTTTTGTAGACTTTATCTCAACCTTCAATTTGTGCCAACGAATATCCATAACCTTTCAAAAATATGCAGTAGAAGTCCAATTGGATGGGACCAAAGAATTGATCTTGACCACAATTTTGACTAATTTTAAAATGACAAATGGTGACTTTACATTTTTTTTTACATAAAATAATTAAATAAAAAAACCAAAAAATAAAAGAAATAAACACCAACCCCCTACAGCTAACCCCCCACCACACTCTCATGAAAATTAAAAGGTCGATGTTCGTCAACACTTTCTTCTTCCCCAACTCCCACCCACACCGGTGGGGCCCAAAGGCTGATCGTCACTAGCACCCACAACGCCAGCACTGCTTCTCAAAGATAGTCATTGCCACTGAAAGGCCAATGGGTAGAATGTGAAAATAGAAAGGTTGATGTGTAAAATATGAAAACATAAAAACTGATGTGTAGAATATGAAACCAAAATTGAAGCAATTTGTAACACAATTGGATCAATTGAGGGTATACCCATCATCGTTCGGTGTTGCTGAGGGATTGTGGGTTGAATGTGAAAACAGAAAGGCCAATGTGTAGAATACGAAGCCAAAATTGGAGCAATTTGTGATACAATTGCATCAATCGAGGGTATACCCATCATCGTTTGATGTTGCCGAGGGATTGTGGGTTGAATTTGGTAGAAAAAGAGCTCCCGCTTCGTCAATTGGAAGAGGCGGAATTTCCCCAATTAGCGAGCGATTTAGGGCAGAATTACAGCCCCAAATTGGGTCGATTAGGGGCCTCAATTGAAATAATTGAGGACACACTAATGATCATATGATGCTGCTAACGATTCGTGTGTTACTAATTTTGAGAAAAACCATTCCCAAACTTGTCGATTGAAGAAGGTTGAATTGCCACGTTTTGCTGTCGAGGCAGACCTCTATTAAACTGAGATGTTTTTGGATAATGTCTCACCATGAATTGGAGCATCTGGGCAAGGTGAATCGGTTGTCAGAGATGCACGACAATGAGTGTCATCGAGTTGTCGATTTTTGTTGTTGGACCACACGACTCCCATGGCTTTAAGGTCGGATTTATATATCCATATGATGTTGTTTGTCCATTTAATTGTGTGAGATGTGTTTATGGAATCAGGTCATTGGCCATGGGATGAAATTTTGGCGAATTAGGTGGTCGGCGGTTGACTTTTTTTTTTTTGGTGGGGTGGGGTGGGTCGGGGTGGAAGATGAAGATTTTTAGTTCATAATTTAAGTGAACTTATTTTAGGGATAATATGCAAAGTTACCATTTTGCCTTTTAATATGTTCAAAATTGATCAAATTTTAACTTTTTTGATCAACTAACAATCAAATGAATGGTTTCCTGTTTCCATTTAGTTGAACCTCTACTGCATATTTTTGAATTGTTAGGGATTTTCGCTGGTACAAATTGAAGGTTAGTTTAAAGTTTACAAAAAATTGAAAAGGTTAGACCATTGGTACAATTTTCTCTTTAAAAAAATATAATGGTAAAATAAGTAAAAAAAATTGAAGGTTAAAAAATTTGACAAAAAGGAAGTAAGCTCATCCTACCAACCAATCCCCATGAGAGCATTCAAATGCAATTGTGGATTGTTTAGAAATTATGACATATAAGTAAAATAAAATGTGTTAAAGAGTTCATCTTCAATGTCCATTAATAAGAACTCCGTCAAGATTATGTGGCAAAGAAAAATGGATATTGTTTAGAGTTCTATTCAGACTTATAAGTTATAAGTTCGTTGGACACGTGCCAACTCATTAAAATTTATATATCATTTGTAAATTTAATCGTAGTTTTTTTATTATTTTAATAAAATAAGAAAATGCGATGAATATTAATTTTAAACCATTGTATTTACTTGTTAGAAATCATTTGTGTCGGACGAAATTCTTAAATATTTACATTTTTTTCCCTGCCACATCATCTTGGCGAGGTCACTATCATCTTGCATTATAGATTAATTTTTTAAGTCCTTTATTTTGTTTATATGACAATTTTTATAATAATTCAAAGTTGTATTGGAGATGCTCGTATGAGATATTGATTGATTAGATGAGTTGTTTTTTCTTTCTATCATATTTTTTATTTATTTACAAAAATTAGTGGATATTTTTTCTTCCGAAGCTTTGACCTTTTTAACGTTAAATTGAATGCAACCATAAAAAAGGACTCATGCTCCACATTGAGTGGAAAGTTAAAATTGGTTTGGTCAAGATTTGAAGATTAGAGACCATTTGGAAAGCAACCTTATAGGTTATGGACAATTTTCGTCAATTTCCAAACTCGTTTTCAACCACACATTTTTCAATAAAATGATTTTACACATAAATCAAATTTTTTTCCTTTTTTTTAGCCACACATTCTCAAATAAACACAATTTCAAAATACATTTCCCCCCAAAGTCGGGCTCAAACAAGGGTTAAGCGTTTGTTTCATGAACATTAAAATCAGATTTTTAATCGATTTTCTTAAAAGTTAATGGAATATGTCATTGAAAAATTGTGAATCACATAAAATATATTTTTCAAAATAACTGTTGATTTTAACTTAAATTAAAATCTTAATTTTAATTCAAACTAAGCATGGGCTAAATATCTTTTCCACTCATTTCTTAAAAAGGAAAAAAAAAATTAGCAAAATAAAATGAACTCAAAAGCAAACCTTATACCCAATTAAAATTTCAAATCAAAGTCAATAATTATTTTTAATTAAAATCAATACCCATAATTTTAAATTTTACTAAAATATATTTAGATAAACTCGTGAATCGGCGAGTTAGAACCGAGTCAAATCATTAACAGTCCAACTCGCTTTCTTAAATACCAAAGAATAGAAGCCCCAAATTCCAAAACCCTTCCAGTCATTAATCACAGATTTCGATGCCGCTTTAAGCCACTGCTGTCGGAATTCTAGAAAATACTCAGAATTCAGTATAAAAACTCGAGTGCGTAATCTTCACCGTCCGATCATCGATCAGTTCTCTTTCTTCCGGAACCCCGACGCGGCAACTCAGATCGATGGGAGACTACAACGACGCCTTACTCCGCAACCCAAACTCCGCCGTACAGGCCCGTGCCAAGGCTCAGAATCGTAACAATGTTATGCAACTCAAGCTTGTACGGATCCTAACGTCCTGGCTTTTTTTTTTGTTTGTTTATTTGTCTGCTTAATTTTTCAGCTGTCAATTACTTGAAATCGTGAGAATAAATTTGAATTGAGCCTGTATTTCTATGGGTTGAATAGGAGTCGAGGTACTGTTAATTGCTTCAGGGTTTCAATTTGGACGTGCGATGACGTCATAGACGGGTTATTATTGTTTTTTACTGTGTGAATTGATGCCTTGATTTTAATTGTATATTTAGCTTTTCATTTATATATATGTTGTCTAGACATTTGGTGATTTTGGATAAAGCTCAATGAATTAACGGAGTTATATTTTGTTTTTAACTTGGAAGTCATATTCTCTGCCGCTAAGAACACTGTCAGTGGCGATGGTGTAAAGGAATTTGACGTTGGTATGTAGTTATGCTTAGTGGTTGAGACGATACACGAATAACTTAAAATGATTAACATTGTTGGGAGTTAATAGCTTCTGTTTTTAACTTATGCAGCAAAATTGGGTTTGTTTGATGTGAATAAAATGGTTGAGTTGATATTCGATTGCTTTAACATTTATTTTTCTGTTATAGAAACATATTTGTGACTTAGAACCTATCCTTTGAGCTATTTCGTATGTGGATAAGACTTTTTGTTTATTTATATATGCAGATTGGTCAAAGTCACCCCACTGGATTGACGCCAAATCTTCTGAAACTATTTGAGCCCAGGCCCCCTTTGGAATATAAGCCAGCACCAGAGAAAAGGAAATGCCCTCCATATACAGGTCTGTTGTTGCTTTAAGCTTGCTGAAGATTTCAACTAAGTTGGAATATGTCAACTTAACATATATTTACAGGATTTATTTTTGCCTGACAGGTATGGCACATTTTGTTAGTAACTTTGCCGAGCCTGGTGATCCACAATATGCTCCACCTGTCCAGGAGGCTGAGACTCCTGTAAGATTTTTCTGACATAAACCTCATGTACTTTTTATTTTCACATAAAGGTTAAGACATGCTTCCGTGGTGAAGGTTTTCCTTCTGAGTGGGTGTCTTTGCATATACAGGATGAAGGTCTCTTTGTGCTTTATCTGCACAAGCTGGATAAAACTTGTTTTATTTGTCCTTTTTTTTAATTAAATAACTTGATTGTCCTTATTCCATGTACAGAAGGATTTTTTTATTTTTTAATTTACATGAATATTACTTTTGAGTAATGCTATTTAGTACCACTGGTGTTTGACTAGGTGACAACTGCATGGCATTAAATGATAGATTCACTTAAATGCACGCCACACGATTCATTTAATTGAACCTAACTAGTATGACCACCTAGTTCTAGCACCACTAGTGCTAGATAGCACTATTCTATCACTTTTTGTGTTGTAGCTATAAATTAAGGTTTCATAAATTTGTCATCTAAAGTGACTATGATGCAACAGCTCATGACTTCATGGTATATAGATAACTTTGCATGGAAGCTATATTTCTGGAAACTTTCTGGGAGCTTATTGTTAGTTGGCATAATATGATTTATATCAGCAATATTGATGCAGTAATATTAGGTAAAAATGCTTTCGTTGTTTTGTTGGAAAATGAAGCTGACTAATGATGTTGTGACACTTTTACTTTGTGGAGATGAGAATTGGTCTTATGCATTGTGATAACCAGTTATTGTAGTTGATGTCAATATGGGTAAGTACGCAAATAACCCACACGTCCCTGCATTTTTGTGGTGGTAGTTTGCTAGGAAGTGCCACATTCATTCTGTTATTTTAATAACATACATCTGGGCTATGTGCATAATTATATTCTTTTGGTATCTTCAGGCGCAAAGAAAAGCTAGGATACACAAGATACGGCTAGAGGAGGGTGCAAAAAAGGCTGCTGAGGAGCTGGAGAAATGTGATTTGAGGCTTTCTATCTTCTATGTTTACTAATACTAAGAAAAGATCAAAGAATTTTGATTTTCTTGGATTTAACAATCCCGTCTTATTATTTTCCATTTTGTGCAGATGATCCAAACAGTGATCCAAACATTTCTGGAGATCCATACAAAACGCTGTTTGTCGCTAGACTTGTGAGTAATATTTTCCTTTGAAATTAGAATCTTAGTTACTGTTTATTACTTCCATTGGTTGACTTGATATGTTATCTTTGCAGAATTATGAGACAACAGAGAGCAGAATCAAAAGGGAGTTTGAGGCTTATGGGCCTATCAAGCGGGTAGGTATTATAGAGCAACCCAATATGGGGCTCAGGTTATATTGGCTTCTGGTTCGGTAAGAGTTTCACATGTGGTGGTTGTTTCCATCCTCCTTTTCATCTTTTCATGGAAATATGTTTCATTATTTTTTATTTTTGCATTTTAAAAATAGTGAAAAGAAAAGATGAACTAAAAATCGAGTTTATGATTTTAATAGTTTTGATATAATGATTTCAATAATCCTACATACTAGCAACATATGAGACGGTCATTTTTTTTCTGCATTACACGATAATATATAGGTCGCGTCCTCTTTCTGAGAATTGAGATGTTCATTAATTGTATTATGTTATACATCTAGTCTTGACTGTTCGCAAATAAATGTTTTCAGCAATAATATTTTAAAATTGTACGTTTGGCATTGCTTGTCATTCACGGTGTACCGTGTACTTGGGCATTTTTAGCATGTTTAGGATAACCAGCAATTGAATAAAAGTTGAATGGTCTAATCAAGATTGGAATTATTTCCAGGTATTACTTGGTGTCACTGAATGCTGTTAGGTTTGTTTCACTTATCCTTTTCTATCGCTTCTGAATTTCTTGGACTCAGAATCCTCTTTAGGACTAGGTACTTTATATAGTTTCTAGGTACTGATCCCCGCCGTAGGGTTGGAAATGTAAGTATTATCCTGGGTAAGAGATAAAAAAAATCTTCCCGTGTTGGCTCTTGGTTCATTGATTTTCTCCAATGGAACCATTCCAGTTGAAAAGATGGTGCTTCATCCTACCAAATCTGAAAACGTAAATTTACGAAGAGCAGTGATCTATATTTGCCTTTTGGCCATTATTTCAAGCAACCTGGAGAGGGGCAACTTTTCCTGCACTAGGTAAAATGTGACGGAGTATTAGCATCTCTCTCTCTTTTTTACTTTTAGTACATCTTTCCTGCTACTAAAGTTCTACTTTTGGATTTAAAGGCTACCAAAAATGGTTCAGCCATTTGGAAGGTATCTCGGTATTGACAAGCTATTTATAGTTAATTTATTATTATATTAAAAACTTCCCTGGTAAGGGGACATTAGTAGATATCGCAACTGGTAAAATGGCACATGGTTTTTGCAACTCTAGCTGTGACAGTGATGCATCTCGCCTGGGAAGCTGTATGATTGAAAGGTGAGCACGGCTAATTAGGCGTAGTGCCTGGCTGCCGTGCCGATAGGCTTTTATTATACTAGTAGAAGTATGAAATTGAAAACAATTATATAAACGTGCTCTTTTGCTGCGCAGAGGCCCTGCTTCTGTAATTGTATCTTACCGGCTTCTCCAATGAGTTTCAGGTTCGTTTGGTTACAGATAAAGAGACAAATAAGCCTAGAGGCTATGCCTTCATCGAGTATATGCATACACGTGATATGAAAGGTGTCCTCTTTTTTTCTTATGGGGACTTCTTCATTTCCTTTTGTTTCCCAGTTCTAGAACTAATTATTGTAATTTGTGCTTGTATCTATGCAGCTGCATACAAACAAGCTGATGGGAAGAAGATTGATAACAGAAGGGTTCTTGTGGACGTTGAACGTGGAAGAACTGTTCCTAATTGGCGACCTCGCAAGCTTGGTGGTGGGCTGGGAACAACTCGGGTTGGAGGTGAAGAAGTTAACCAAAGGTACATAGGGAGTTAATCACCATAATTGTCACACATTTGGACTTATATTGCATAACTATATTCATAAGTTCATTTTGATTCTTTTATCATAATGCTATACATAAATACGAGAGAGAATGACATAGACGTACAAATATTTCCATTTGAATTATGAAAGCAGTGATATTTTCTATTTGACTTGGGGTTATGTGAATTCTAATATCAACTCACAATGTGACCTACATCGAGGGTCCATGTCAAAATTGTGTTCAATTTTTAGAAAATTCAGTTGAAATATGAACCTAGCAAGTGCGTAACATCATTTTAGCCTTAACATCATTTTAGCCTTCTGTTCTATTTCTACTTTCATTTTGCCTCAACGTACTTTTCCTTTTCTTTTCTGCCTTTCCATTCTGTTGTTTTATGGCCTTGTGTATTTTTTACACGTAATATTCAGATCTTTCTTAGGGAGCAAAAATGCTGTAATGTGTCTATTGCTATGTCACTAATCATGGTTCAAAGATTTTCATTTCCTCGGTATGGTTTTCAAATTAATGATGTGAAATACTTGGGTCTTGATTTTGGCCACCTGTAGGGTCTGTAAATAATGAATGCAACTGATTATGTGCTTGGAGAGAAAGGAGTTTGAGATATTTGGTTCTGGCCTTGATATGAGGGTAAAGGCAATAAGTTTTCACAATGGAAATGTTCTTCACATGCATTAAGTGCTCGTGTTCCACTGTTTATTTTATGACAACAAAGTGGGAAATTTTAACCCTGAATATAGATTGAGAAAATAAACAAAAAAATATCCTCCAGGGATTGTCACTGCCTTCAGGTTACGCTTGTCCATTTCCTAGACAGGGAAATTCAGTGGAGGTTGGTTTTAATACAAAGGCGAGTAACAAGATGGGATAGAACACCACAAGTAACAATATGGGATAGAATTTCATATTACGTAAAAATGTAGGCAAGGGAGAAACTTCATCTCATTTTCCATGGGACGATGTAGAGTTTGAGATGCATTAAGAGGAGTGCCAGTGGCATCTCGTTTTCATAATATGCAATAAGCTAAATTTATACCTGTTATGTGCTCCACTAGAAAGATGTATAAATAAGTTTGGTTAGTTGTATATTATCAAATGCTGTGATCTGTGATCCCTTGGGTATTTCCCACTATGCACATTTTTCAAGGTGCTCCTCTGTTTCCTGATTCTAGGTGAAAATGCTGCTTATGTGCAATGAAATGTCAAACACCAATAACCTTGAGGGGTTGCTCAATTGGTCAGGCCTTGGGTTTGCTCCCCAATAGTCACCAGTTCGAGTCCCCTCAGGGCCACTTAGGTGAGTACCCCGCCGTAAACTTCAAGGCCCCGTGGGATTAGTCGAGGTGCGCTCAAGCTGGCCCGGACATCCACGGTTATTAAAAAAAAATCTCAAACACCAATAATAAAAAATTGAGCCTTATTCCCAATAGATTTGCAGCAAAGAAAATTCCGAACACCACATTAAAATTAAAAGAATTACTTGTGTTGTATGGTGTTTGCTTTCCATTTTAAGTGTTCAGTTCCAAGTACACATGGTTTCTAGGGTTTATGACATCTTTCCTTGTTGCCTGTTGTTTAGGTCTCTTCATTTGCTGAATGAATGTTGTGTTGTACTTTATTGTATTTGCTTGTCCAAATCTGATTGGCTTTTTTTGTGGATTTAATACTTGATGTTGATGCCTTGTACGAAATTAATCCTTGAGATGCCTTTGTCTGTTCTTTATAGTTATGTATAGTAATTGAGCTTGGCATGCCATTTTATATACTCCAATTGCTAAATGCCTCTACATTTTATGTGACTAAAAACCCTTTCATTTTGGAACGTTATACATCCTTACATTATTTTATCCATCAATTGGACAGAGAGCAATTACAGTCTAGAGGAACATCTAGGTCTGAGGAGCCAAGGATACGAGATGAACGAGACAGGTAACTTTTGTCTATTCCACACTTATTTTACTGCTTGTATTAGCTGTGGTTAATATTTTTTTCCTAACTTCTATACTTGTCCAATGAAATGAAAGTTCCAAAAGTGTTGTGGGTGGTTCCATCATATAAACTAAGTAATCAAAAGTGATTTATGTTTTGCTTTTTAATGACTGTAAAATATAAGGAAAAATTAAGATAGATGATACGAAACTCTTTAAATATCTTTGTCATGGAATCTTCTCATGTTCTCATCTTCTAATGAATAGAAGAGGATATGGATTTTATCATTTTAGTCATGTCTGCATGCATGCATCTTATAAATCTTATTGTTGATGACTGATGCACGAATTTTCAGGGATAGGGAGAAATCTCGTGAAAGGGGAAGGGACAGGGAGAAATCCCGTGAAAGGTCTCGTGAGCTCTCTCATGACAAACCAAGGGATCGTGATCATAGAGATGATCGGCATCACAGAGATCGCGATAGGAACAGGGACAGAGATAGAGACAGGGAGAGAGATCATGGTCGTGATCGGGACCGTGATCGAGAGAGAACACGAGATCGAGAGCGTGGTCGAGACCGAGGTCGTGATCGTGATCGTGACCGTGACCGTGATCGTCATCGTGAGAAGGAGAGGGACAGAGACAGGGATTATGAAGATGGTGATGACCACGATAGAGGGCGTTCCCATGATATAGATTATGATTACGATCACGACCACGCTGATTCAAAACATGAGCGAGGCCGTGACGAGAGAGAGAGAAACTATGACCGCATAGAAACAGAAGATGACCGTGGGTGGCACGAACAGACTCAATATGGATATGGACACCCAAAACTAGAAGCTGGTCTTGACCATGGGCACTATGACCACTTTGAACACCAAGGTCGAGGACACTTTGACAATCCAGAAGCCCCGGGGGTTTATGACCGCTATAAAGAAGCTGACCATGATCAAATGGATGAGGATGTTTATCATTATGATCGAGATACATCTGAACCACAAGAAAGGGAGCGTGATTACCGGCGTTGAGACATGTACTGTCTCGTGGAGTAAGAATACTAAGTGTTGTTACAATCTCTGAACTTCCTATGCTTCATGGCAAGATCATGCATTTTTGCTTGTCTTTCTCAGTGCTATCCTATTCTCACTTTTGAGATTCCTTGCAGTCATATTTTCCTTGAAGACGGTACTTCCTGGAATGAGATTGCTGGTGGTATGATCTAGTTAGAGGCTTGGAGGTCGTTTTCTTTATGTTTTAATAATGTTCCAAATGCTTATCTTTGTTATTAGACCAATCCCTGTGCTCGAAAACATAATGCTCCCAGTTTGCTTGGTGTTGGATTGTGTTCAATGTTCTATTACTGAAGTTTGAAGTGGGTCTGGTCCGCGTCTGCCTAATTTCCTGTATTTGTTTAAATGACTTGATTTTGGACTATTTAACTAGCTTGGTTGTCAAGTGCTTGATTTGGCTACTTTAATTGTGATGATGTGCTTTTTCTTGTCCTGGTTAGCTGATTATGATTGATGCTAACTTCAACTTAGGGCAATCGAGAGGGAAATTTTTCTATTTTCTTCTTTTGTGTGAGGGTTGTATTACTGCAATTAAAGTGCGACGCCAGTCACTTTTATTGATGGTTGTGAAGGAATGTTGGGGTCAGCGTGACTGCATAAAAAATGTCTTTTACTGATTCTGTACGAGTGATTGCACGCTATTTTACTGATTTCCAGTAAACAAGATTGTTATCTTTTGGAGCCGATGCCCTTGTACAGTTTTATTATTTGTAAAATTGTATCTATCTTATCGTTCCATCTATTGTAGGGGTTATTGACTTATTTCATGAAAGGTCTCTCTTCTCCTGTCTATAGTAAAATGAGTATTTTGGTTTTTATTCGTTTTTTCCCCCCAATTATTGGAACTTTGAGTTCACACCCTTCTATTTTCATGGTATATAAATCTTTATCCAAAGAAAAAAGTTAGAATGTCACGTATCGGAATATTTAAACATTTTAATAAAGCAAGGAAATTGAACTTGTATTGCTTGTCTGTGCAAATCCCCGTAAACCCCTGCTCTTGCCGTTTGGCCTCCCATCTCATACCTAGTTAGTTACGTCTGTTATCCATCTACGAAGGCCATTTTGTTGTTTAAATGATATATACTTTTAAAAATGGTATTAGTCATTTGTTTAACTGATCTAATCAATCTCAATTTAATCACGACTGACTGCTATTTTTCTCCTATCTTATCAAATATGTACCAGGGAACACACTGGGAAAGGGGGGAGGGAAGGTAAAGCTGAGGGCAGGGGCTGCGGTAGAGATACAATGGAGAGGGGTAGGGGATTAAGGGGACCAGGGCAGTGAAGCAAATAAGATTTTACATGGAGAAGTACAATTTCCTCGAATGGGATGAAGATTCTAACCTAAAACATGAAATCTAAATGTTCGAGACTTGTATTTCATTCGGATGAATCTCATCGTGTTTTTTTTTTTCAACAAATCGTACACCTCTATGCATACGTTTAGTTAACATCAGAGCACTCGGTGCGTGAAAAATATATTTTAACGTTGGGATGGATAAACCGGATGTTACATACTCTTTGGAACGAATTCGAATTTCTGCACAATGACGAAACTTTACCTATATGTAAGCCGTGTCATTATCGGGATGGGAAAAGAGCGAGCAAAACCTAAAAAGCAAATGTACAGGGAAAAGCTTCTTTATCAAATTGCTACTAAATTGATACACCAAGATAAGTTCATTCAAGATGAAAAAAAAAAAAAAAAACATCACATGGTACTAGGCATTTGTCCATGTTTGAATCACAAACTTCAGCATAGCTATATTATACCCAGACAAGTTCATTTGGGAAGATAACTTGGACCTACAAGAATGTTACAAGTCGATATCTCCAGGGCTAAAAAGTGGCTTCACTGAGGAAGTCCTCGACTTCAACAAGTATAGATTAGAGGCTGACAAGGCTATTTACATAAGGTATGTATCTTGTGTCACGACCTGCAGATGCAATGCCCAGTGCTTTAGTTTCCTTTGTCAGCAAGTCATAAACATATAGTCTTCTGGCCACCTGAACCAACAGCTTGTTGCTAGAAGCAGCAACCACAGCCAGTTCAGATACAGCCCCGCCAACCACTTCCTTGTCGAGAACTACTCTTTGTTTCTCCGCCCACATCCTGGCATGGCTGCTCATTTGCATGGTATTACTGTGGGCATTAGCCAATACTTGAACCGCTATCGCCTGCCCATTAGGATAAGCTGAGCAAAGCTTTCCATTCATCGCTCCCAAAACACCATTTCCAAATTGATAGTCTTGGAGCATTTGTGATCTATCCTTTGTCAGATCATAAGCTAGAAGACCCCTGGATTTCCAGTAAACGACCCCATTCACATGAACCCCTGATTTTGTTTGCACAGAATATGAAGTAAAAGAAATCTCTCCTGAAACTTTCCAGGATCCTTCTTTAGAGGAGTATATCTCAAATTCTGTGGCATCATCAAAGTCGGCAGATGGAAAGGCACAAACAAGCTTATAATTGGCCTCAAAGTTTAGCCGAGATGGTTCATATATGAGCACAACTGAAGGCTGTAATCCATGATTAGCATTTGGTTCTGGAAGTTTCTTCCACTGCTGGGTCACAGGATTGCAAATGAAGTAGGCTTTACTCCCAGTTTGAGAATGGCAGCAAATCAGTCCATTGGATGCTGACACAATGTCGACTGGTTCAGGCAAAAATTTCAGAGAGGGGTCCGGTACACCACAAGCTTTTGGGTCGTCGGAGACAAGTGATGGTGGTTCTCCAGATACCTGCCTAAAGAAACCTAAGGTCGAAACACAACAAATTGATTGATTATGGGCAAAGAATGGAGTGGATATCTGAAGTTTCCAGTCTCTACACACACTCATAAACCTGAAAAGTGATTTTGCAGGTAGGAAAGGAAGGGCATGTGCTCTTATAATTTCGCTGAGATCCATATACATCGTGTTGTTCAGCATACCAAGGAATTTGCCTGGCCTTTTTCCACGATCCATTTTGTAATTAGATAAGTCCTCCTTGATACTGCAGCCACAAACAAAATTTCATACAGCAGCAAATTAATGAAACATAGTGTAGACAGAAATCACAATAAATGAAACAAGTCCTTTGTAGTTTGCGCTTCCTATCAGCTATATTTTAAGAAATGGTATTTAGATGAATGTATGATCATAAAAGAATAAATAAACGATACACACAAACATGAAGAGGTGGCACTAACTGAACATAAATTCAGGGAAGGATGAGTTAGATGCTTCGACCATATCTTGCGTGTACCTAAAGAAACTCCAATTCACAGAAGAAATGTGATCCAAGTAGAATAGGTTAGAAGAGGACTAGGTCCACTAAATTAACGACTCCATTTAGTTCAAAATTATTTGATTTCTTTAAACTTTCAGGGCTGTAGAGAGAGAATGAACGGAGTGTCCAATAAAGATTTACGTATCCAAACCAAGATTATTGACAATAAGGCTTATCTTATTGTATCTTGTTGACAAGTATCATGAATCATCAAATATGAATCCATTATCTGCTACTATGCTAGACATAGCTACACCGCACAACACACCAAAAACATCTCTTGTGATTTCTAAATAAGTTAATATATGTCATAACACTAATAAAGCACCAACCAAGTTCAATTTTAAATCCTTGAACATAACCGAGGAATCAAGTTCACATATTTCTGAGTGATAGTTAGAATGTGACACAAGCTCATGAATTGCATCTACCAAACAAAGAGTTTGACTGCAAATGGATGGTTATTCCTTCATTTCCTAGTTCACTCTGCTTCAAAAAGAGAATCAAAGAAGATGCGTTTACCTCATCTCATATAAAACAGATGTAGTGCTAAAGATGGAGGGAAAGACTTCAGTTTGAAAAAGGGGAATGTTGTTCTATACAGTAGCACAAGGAGAGAGTAGGTTAATTCCTCAACGAGTACACACCTCAGACGTAGGTCGAAACGTAAGCTTTGAAAGAAAACTGTAAGCTTCGGGAGATTAATGAAGGCCTCATGTGAGGCATATGCCTCTTGCACTTTTTAAAACAATGGTAATTAGACTACAACTCCGTTACGTGGTTATTAATTTGACAATTTATTATTTACTACTTTATTTGCAAGTTATACTTTTAATTTTGTTAAAACTTTTTATTATGAATATTCATGATAGTTTTTCACTTATTAGCATATTCATACTTGTTACATTTTTTATAAATTATTTTATGGATTTTTGTCGAGATTTAGTGATTTATAGATCAAGAAACACCCTTTCACGTGGTGAGCAAGTTGGGTTCTTAGCCAAGCACCCGTGCATGCGGTACTTATTGAACCGTTATAAAGATTGGTGATTGGACATGTGTGCATTTATCGACACGAAAAAAGGATTAGAGCATGTTTGCCATGCTTTAAAGTAAGTCAAACTTACATTTTAGTTACTTATTTGGTCAAACATAATTTCCAAAGGCATGTTTCTTGAGGTTTAAAAAGGTTTTCCTGCAAGTGAAAATGTAGGTCTTTAAAATAAATATTTTCCTTACTGATAAAAATATATGCACAACCAAATACTGTATCTTCTGCTTATTTAATTTTTTGACGACATGCCTACTGCAAACCCTTTTTCCCCTTGCTTTGGTGGGTTTAACTAGAAAAATCTTTCTTCCTATAGGAAGCAAAATTTCTCTCCAATTCACTAAGAACCAAAGAATGCGTTAGACAACCCAAGGATACACACAAAGAAAATATTAAAAAGAACAACAAATACAAAACCCTAGGTCGAGCATCATATCAAATTCTGCACAGTGAGAATTCAAACAAGCAAACGTTGAACTAAAAATATACTCTTTCACAAAAATTCATAAAACAAAAAAGGCAGAAATCTTTGTTCGCACGCAATCATACAATACAAAATCCTGGCCTTCGTACTAAAAAAAAAATGCATTATGAAAATTTGAAATATTTTGATTATTCATTGGGATTTAATACTGATAAGCGTCAAATTGATCAGATGAAAAGACACTTAAAAATAGATGAGAAAAGATTCATACCTCATTGATTTCGATTATCGATCGAGACTCGAGGAAGAGGAAAGTCAAGCCATTAAAGAAATTTTTTTATGTTGGGGAATGGTTGATTTCTCTCTCTAGGCCTTGTTTAAACTGGTTATTTCCAAAATAAATTTTTTCCTTCAATAAAATAATATTACTTCTAAATTCAATTTTTTTTTACTTTTCAGAATAATAATGCTATTTAGTCCCGTTGGGAGTACAATCCCAATTTAAATGAAATTAATGTGATATTAAATGATTTGTGAAATTAAACAAGTCTTTTAATTACATATTTCATTGAATCCATTATCTAACGTCACCTAAATTGGATTGTAATTCAATTTCCATTGGAGCTACATAGCATTATTCTACTTTTTAATCATTCTCTATTAATCTACTATTTTAAAATGCATTCTTACCTAAAAAATGGGCTAATATTTTCTCTGAATTTTGTCAGTTTTGCTATATATACATCAAGTTTAACATTGTTGTAAGGTGACAATTTTTTCTACATTGATTTAGCGGTGGCAAAAAGGCTCGGCGGCCCGGGGTCGGTGGAACCGAGCCCAGGCTCGGGCCGAGCCCCGTTTGGGGGCACCGAGCGGAGCCCGGCCCGTGGCCCGTGGCCCGGG